>OOFC01042778.1:0-35902 GCA_900323345.1 Pseudochromis fuscus
TTACCGTAGCGGTATCAGACTGTTTCTTTTACGTGTTTACTGAATCAGGGAAAAGTTCCCTCCACGTTTGTGATGCACTAACTACGTGATAAGAAGTTGCACTACCTGTTGTACCTTGCTGTTGGTAAAAGATAAAACTACATCACTGATGTTACCTCGGAGAAAAAAATACAACAGCTGTTCATGTAGCTTTGAACTGTGACAAATGGAGTTGGAAATACATTGTTTTCAACGAAGGCGGCGCAAATACTGGTAAGAGCTACTGGTAACTACGGTACTGTATTGTGAATGTACTAGCTTGTTGTGGAGTGAACGGAGTTGTCAGAACGTTGGTTTGTTTTCTATAAATAAAGTTTGACTGACTGACTTATCTGACTGTTTTGTTGACATTACACTACAGTAGTGTAACTACTGTTGTCACAACATGGACTCACAGTAGTGTAACTACTGTAGTAGTTAGTACAATATTTTAGGGGATTTGTCAGCAGAAATAGGATATATTATTAAAAGCTATGTTTGCACTACTGAATAATCACCTAAAAACAGAATCGATGTGAATTATTCCAACGGCAGGGCGGCTGTGGCACAGGTGGTAGAGTGGGTCGCCTGTGTAGGTTGTGGGTTCGATCCCCAGCCCCTTCTGTCCACATGTCAAATTGTCCTTGGGCAAGACACTGAACCCTAAGTTGCTCCCAATGGTAGCTAGCGCCTTGCATGGCAGCTCGGTAGCCATTGGTGTGTGAATGTGTGTGAATAGGTGAATGAGTTGTGTTGTAAAGCGCTTTGGGATCTAGCTAAGGTCATGAAAGCGCTATATAAAATGTACTCCATTTTCCATTTATTCCTGTATATCTACATAATGAGCAGGCTGCCATTTTGACCATGTTTCTACAGCAGCCCAGAAGGCACAAACCAAACCCTGGCTTCAAGGATTCATGTTGAACAATGAGGGGGCAGCTTGATTTTGGTGGCACCACAGCATCATGTGGAAGCAGAACCAGGAATCAGTAGCTGCTGGTGATGGTGAACAATTTAGTGACAACTGTGATGAATGGAGGAACAGACTGATCATTCAGTCCAAGAATAAGTAACGGAGTATCAATCATCGTCAACATTATCATCATCAAAGAAGAAAACACAAGTACAAAGAAAAAATATCTTTGATGTTTGGAACCGAATGACCTGGTGATCTACTCAGAGCTGCTCACATTTACTGATGATAAAAAAATAAATAAAAAAATAACATTTGGAGCTTCTGTCAGCAACAACTAACTCTAAACTAACTATATGTACTTTAAACTTTTTCTAAAAAATCTTAACAGGCTTCCACTTTGCCTCATTAATCTTCAGATGTTGTCACTTCATACAGTATGAAAGGTTTATCTTTGCTTCTAATAGGATCATAATGGCAGTGAAATACAGACTCCAGTAAAGCACTACCACCTCAGTACAAAGTTCCAGTGCAGATCATGCAATGCGGTGCACATTTTCTGGTAACCTGAGCTGGTAATTTGCTGCCTGAACACAGAGGGAACACAAGCCAAGCAACATTTTTGAAAGCTCGCACCAGAGAGTGACTGAGGTAAAACTCACTGACTTACAAGGCTGCTGCTGCTGCTAAATCCAAACATCACTGCAGCTCTGACTCCTCTCACAAAATATAAGTGAAGTTACAATGAGAGTCCTGGATGATGAGCAGTGTCTTCTCTGAAAGTATGAACATAAATCTCTTCACTAAAGCAGTGTTTGTCAAATTAATGACAACAAAGATCACCTCTGAGAACTAAAGCTGTGTGGTTGTCTTCTGTTTAGTTGAAGGTGGAAGTGTAGGGATTCCTTCAAAGTCCTGACATCTCAGCCTCAAGCTCTAAAGTCCTAAAGCTCACCCTGATGCACCTCTTTGTGTTCCCACAGCTGTGTCACAGCCACAGGCAAACTTCAGCTGAGTGAAGCAGGCTCGGGCTCGCCTGGTGGGCGAGCTGCTGGGAGCAAACAGCAAGTCCCACCCGTGGGAGTAACACCACACAACATGGACACAGCGGATTGATGAGATGATAGCAAACTATGGATCCCACTTCTGAGAGAAGGTGTCTCCACGGAAACAACACACGCACAGGCACAGGCACGCGCAGCAAACACAAACACACACACACTGGCTACTCTGCATTTTCGGCTTCCCCCGAGGCTGTGCTAATGGTAGTTTCCATAGCTACCGTGGCAACAAGCTGCATTTGTTTTCTTGCTACCAACGCATAAAGGACTTGGTAGCAGCGGGGTTTATTCTACCACCAATTTACTCCAGAAACTGGAGGCTGCACTTCAAGCTCTGCATTCCTGTCCCTCCATCAGAGAACCACCAAGGAAACGAAATGTCTCCGCCTCACAGGCCTGTGTCCATCAGAACCAATCACATGCCAGGTCAGAAGGAAAACAAGGTTGTACTACTGTGAAAGAGCCGGTTGGTCTGCAGAGCTTCTGCTAAATCTGTCCTCAGAAAGCTGTCAACAGAGAGGCAGCAGTGACTGCATGTGCAGTGCAGGAGAAGCTTTTAGCAGCTGACTGCCGGCATCCTGCTGGCACAGACTGGAGGGCTGAGGTTTCACTGACGGGGCAGCTCTCAGAAAACCAAGCTAAAAACTTTTTAGGAACTTCACTTCAACTGCATCGAACTGGATTTAAAAACAATTTAAAGACAGTTGGAGAGCTTCATATCCATTCACAAAATAAAGCAATGTATCACTGATGATGTCACTCACTGTTGGGATACATGTTCATGTGTAATGTGACAGGGGTTTCCTGTACTGACTGCAGATAAATATCATATATCTGTACCTTCTATCTCTTTGTTTTGGTTTGAACACAGAGCTGTCATCTCTTCAAAATATTAACTTCACATTTATTTCAAATGGCTCTCAATACATTCTTTATTCCAGCTCACAGTGAGGAGTCAATCCAGTAAGCTCTTAATAACCACGGACCTCCATATGTTGGACATGCGTCCTCATGGTGATGCTGTTCTGACCACAGATACTGTTCTTCACACTTGCATCACTTGTAGACACCTGTGCCACTTTTGAGGCTAAATAAACACCATAGAAACTGTGATGTGCTTATAGAGAGACATCATTACAGCTCCAATACAAACTTTCTCCCCATGTTTGACCACTGAATAAAAAGTCACAGCTCTAACGCCTCCAGCTTTAATGTTTAGTTCAGTCTAAAGCTACTGAGTCATTTCAAGTCTTAGTGTCTTTCTGTTTCTGTTGTTTAAAAACATCTGTATATGTATAGATGTATAGATGTATCACCCCCATTCCAGTCTTCCAGTCTCCCTTCACTGGCTCCCAGTCTTCTTCAGGACTCATTGAAAGATTTTAATGGTTGTTTTTAAATCTCAGATCTCTGATGTCCTTGTACCTGCTCTCACACAGGCCCTCGGAGCAGAGGCTTTTAGCTTTTCCAAGATTTAGTTCAAAGGGCATTAGCCTATCTGAGTGTTGTTTCATTCTGTCTTGTCCTCAGGCTTTATTGCAACTTTGAGTTTTCTTCTCTTATTTATTTCTTCTCTATTTTTATTGTTACTTCTTTTGGAGTTGAGGTTTTATGGTTGTACAGCTAATTTGATTTGATCTATGTTTTAAAGGGTCTGAAACTACAGTACTGTCCAGAGACTGTATAGAAATGGGCCAAGCAACGGGGTCTCAAAAATGAGGCCAATGAAAAAGTGCAAATGGTGCAATACTCCTGACAGCCACTAGATGCTGGCTCAGTCAATACATTTTTTCCACAAGTCCTTCTGATGTCATTAGATAAAGTCAACTCTTCTCCCTCTTCTCCTTAGAGCTCAGGTGGTGCATCTTAAAATCATTTATCATGAAGGAGACATTAGACAGAGAGGAGGAGTGAGACCTGAGCTCCAGTCTCATACACATTAGACTGTGGTACTTTCTGAAAAACAGAGGAGGGAAAAAAGCAGCAGACCTAAAACCTGCTTATTATCAAAGATAAACTACATTAGTACATTATGTGTACTTTGTCATATAGGTGTACATGAATTATTTTTTCATTCTGTCTCCCTTAATAGTGCTTGTGTTGAAAATCCATCATAGTAAATGAGTCTGTGAGTCAGAGCTCTTATAGTACATACTGTCCTCCCGGCCTCCCCCCGGTCTATTAGAGAGAGCGCAAAACCAATCTCAAGTGCGTTAGTGGAGTGTGTGCGATGACGCAGGACACCGCAGCCGCCATGCCCTCAGGTGACACTGCGTGAATGTAACATCAGCATGGCACTCTCTGGGTTTTCAGTACGAGTGAGTGTGGGGACAAGGACTGCACTGTAGTAGATGATTGGCTCAGTGTTGGCTGAGTCAGTGCGACTGTGAGGCGAGTGCTGTGGTTCTATGGAGAGTCAAAGTGAAGAGACAGATGACAGTCCAGTCAAGTGAAGGCGCAGCAGTCACTAATCAGGATGAATCTTAAATGTATTATTTGTCTAAGATAACCAGATTGTAGTTCATTTAATTCTTAAGACATCAAAAACAATGACAAGCTGTACTACTGACTGCTTGGTAATTAATGTGAGCTGCTGCTCATTCATTCATGGTCATGATGAGGTGAGATTTTGTTTTAACCAATCAGAAGAGAGTCATGCATCTGCCCCACCATCATTATTTTAGCGAGGAACACCCACCTATACAACTGTGTCACACTCATCCTTCTTAGCCTGAGAGATGTCCCTGACCTCAATCACAACAAAAACAAAGCTGTGACTCATCTGTTTGTCCAACAAAACCAAAATGTATTTGAAACCACTGAAAGAAATCTAAGATGGCTGGAGGTGTGACTCTAGGTTTTCCTCCTTGTGTATGAACGAAGTAACCGGATCTCAAAAATGAGGCCAATGCAGAAGTGTAAAAAAGTGCAATACCCCAGATGGCCACTAGATGCTATAGATATTCAGTTAATACATTTTCTGAAAAACTCATTCAGATGTCATTAGATAAAGTCAACTCTTCTTCTCAGTTATCTGGTGGGAGGGGTTAGGGGCGGGGTTAGTTTGACTGGCAGCTCTGGTCAGACCCGCCTCTTCACTCTTGCCTTCATATCCAAATATGGTCACTTCTGGCTCCAAACAACCAACATAACCACATTCAAACACCAAACTCCTGCCTTCAGAATATGAGTCCACAAACCTTTGTCCAGTCTATATATTATGAATGTATTGAACATATTGATGCCTGATTGTTAGTGTAAAAATGTTCATTAGTGCTTTAAGTCAGGCATACATGACTGGATTACTTCTTTGAGTATTATAACTGCGCAGCAGCACAAACGAACACATGACACCATCCGCACTAACACAACATAGATAGCTGTGTTGTTCTCGTGGGGAATAACATCAGAAATCAAGATGGGGATGGTGAGATCTCCGAGCTGTGCAGGGTTTGACTCGGTCTTACACTCTGCCATATATATACCCTGAAATGTGAGCAGATAAGCGAGTGCTGATGTCTGGGATGGCCACACTGACGCCTCTGCCCTCCCTCTGCCAGTTAGTTGCCAGGCATATTAAAAACCAGGCTTAGCTTCTTCTGTATTCTGACACACCACAGTCCCAGCCTTCCCTCGCTGCTGGTTACATGCTATTCAATACTTTGGTTTTGACCAGATCTAGTTTGCGGTAGTGCAGCGCTGTATATAAATTACATTAAGAGTTAGAAACAAAGAAGAAAACGAGGAGTGTTCACCGTAGACACAAAAATAGCTTGAGTGCCAAGAAAGCATAATATTAAAGTGGCAACTAAAAACACCTACTTCATAAAACTGCTATGAAAGAAGTGATTTAATAAATATTTTGTTCATTTGAGGCCCTGAGGAAAGCTCTGTGCTCTGTCACCTTTCATTTTCCACTTGAAGACTTTATTAATAAAGTCTTCAAGTGGAAAATGAAAGTCTTAAAAAAACAGGTCACATCCCCAAACACAACATTCAAAGATTCATTTCTTCATATTCTCCATCGCCCCTGATCACAATTCTTCACCCACTTTCTACAATATGAAAACCTGGCACCGAGCAGCCAATTAGCATTTATCACTACCACCATCTGTCGGTGACTCACACGAGAGGCCGTATACGCAGCAGTGACCTCAGAGAGGACTGCATCCGTGGGCTACACTGATTGATGCTCCAGCCTCCACAGCTGACTGCTGTAATTCTTTACTCATTGAGCTAATCATTTGGTCAATTAGACACCATTATTGTTTGAAACACCTATCAATCTGCACCAGTCCACCGAGGGATGTGGGGATGAGACGCATTAGACACACACAGTTGTCTTCAAGCAGAAACCTGTTTGTGGAACAGTTATTACCTTTTAACACACTTCATACTGTCAATAACATCTTATGAATTCCTCCTCCTGTACAACATACATGATATTCTGGAAAACATGATCATATTTAATTAATCCAGTTCTAATTTCTGCTGACGAGATGTAACAGATCATAACGTGATCATACATGAGTGTCTGTCTAGTATCTATCAGCTGCCTAGAACTTAAACCATGAGTGTGGGACTTTTTAAAAATATATATAAGAGAACCTCTGTTACATATAATGTTGATTCAGTCCATCAGCTCCAGGTAAATCGAACACGAGGACAACACTGATCACCACTGGAGTGTCTTTTCCTGGCTGGACACAGCAGATAAAATAGACTCTTCTTATTATATTTCCTCTGCCTAATTATCCCTCCTCTCATCCTTGAGGTCAATTTGACCCTAATATTTAACATCTCAAAATAAATAGTTAATATCATTTTTTTGCTATCTTTGTAGCACCTGTGTTGTGATTAATCTTGTTTTCCTATAGTTATTTAATAGGTATTCTGGATGTATAAGTGGGTGGGATGGTTGTTTAAATTAATACTTAGGCAGCAACTTAAAGCCCTTGAAGCCTAAACTCAATTTTGGATATAATCATTTTCTGGAGGTTTAGTTTGCTGAAGTCAAATTGACCCGAGAAATAATGATGTAATTAATGTGAGGATAACAGGAGAGTTAAAGACTTACTGTCTTGGAAATGTCTCTGTAGTTCTGCAATAACTGCTAAAAACCAGTCTGAAACTTTCCATGGCTAATAATGTGATGTGGCATTCACAAGCTAGTTAACAGTGTTTGACATTTTGACTGGTAACTGTGTGTGTCTTTCTGATCACTTTAAAAAACTGACTGACCATATATTTCTCAATTGCTTGCTGAGGTCTGAGCAGGGTTAGCTCGCACTGAGTCCAGGACTGCTCCCACAGACAGTACATCAAGGATGCATCAAAAGTGTCTGTGTAATTACTCTCGCTCCCAGAAGAGGGAGACAAAAGCTCCACACTGTAGGTCTAATAATTTTGGTTTCTATAAATGTTTCATACTTTGCCAATAAAAATGTGGTGTGCAACAGGGATCAATCCTTGGTCCCCTCGTATGATTAATATTGCTTAGGACATGCTGTGCTAGATGCATGTCTCAGTAACATCTACAATTGTACTGACTACTGAGGCTTATACCCACGTCAGTATTAGATTTGTTAAAAATGTGATCAAGATACAAACTGAACAGGAGACTTTGAAAATCCTCTTGCCAGTGCTTCCTGGTGTGCAAACTATGAAACATTATTTCTAAATGACCTCACACTCAGTTTGGTATCTCTGCATAATACTTTCTGGTTACTCAGACGCCAACTTGAACGCCCAAACTGTATGTCTGCAAGAAGCTAACACAAGCATGCGTTTCACACATTTCTAACAAGAACTAAACATAGATATGAAGAATTTGCCGGTGTTAGTGTCTCGTCATTGGCTCCCTGTCACTTTGAGGGATGATTTTATAATTTTGCTCCTCACATACCAGGCACTACATGGTCAGGTCCCTCTGGATTTAAAGGAACTTTTACCCTCTGACTTTTGGCTTTTCCAGGTTCAAGGCTGAAAACTAACTACAAACATGCTGCTGTTCCCTCATGACTCTCAAACAGACAAGATCAGTGCACATGTTCAAAATCACCTTAATAGCCAATTGAAGCCTCAAGTTATGTCTTGTTTTCTTTCCCTCCTTTAGTCCTTCACAAAACAATTCCAAATCCACCAGATAAACCTGTCTGCAGTAGAAACAAAAGATGTCTAAAATGAAAGATTATGTCTAAACAAAAATTCTTATTGTTATCACCAACATGTTTTAGCTGAGATTTAAATATCAGTGTCTGAGTGTCTTCTCAGGAGTAAAACTGAGAACTTTCAGCTAAACAGCTCAACTCTCCAGTTTAGTCATTTCTGTGAGTCACTGAGTAAGATGATAAAACACACTGCATCATTTATTTTGATAACTTTTTGCCACTCTCTTTAGGAGACTGATTGGTCATTTCTGCTGCGATGCATCTGAGTTTGCACTGGGATCGTGTGTGTGTGTGTGTGCGTGTGTGTGTGTGTGTGGTAGTAGTAGTAGTATTTACCTGCTGTATCTGCAGCGGTGTGTGTCAGTCCCCGCAGACTGTAATGGCTCTGGGGCAGCTCATCCTACTGTTGCTACCCCACAGTGTATCCGGACACACACAAACACACAGGCTCTGTGACACCGATCACTCCTGTGGAAACACACACAGTGTAACATGTCATACTGTTCCACACACAACCAGACGACACAGTGAAGCCTGGAAACACGCTCACCGTCTCAGGAACAGGAAAGTACACATGTGTCGACAACAGAAAATCTCTGCCCGAGGACAGTGAACGCAGCATGTGACAAACACACAGTGTCTAAGGTGACAGAAGTTAGTACAAATGGACCTGTCTGTCTCTCCTAGGAAGCAGACGCGTCCTTTCAGATTGCATTATCGATTCCAGAAAAGTTTTGAAGTTCAAGTAAAGAGAAAGTTGATACATTGACTCCATCTTGTAAAAGCTTCACAGCAAACCTCTTAACAGTTTCAAAGCTCACAGCTTCACCTACAGTGAATACATTTCACTACTCAGCCGTTCTTGCTTCTTCTGCTCATGCCAGAAAAATCCAGAACTTTCTGACATGTTATCCTGGAAGACGCCTCCTACAGCTGAGCAAACGCCCCCCCCCCCCTTTTGCACCCAACTGACATCCAGGTACCTACAAACAGGGAGGAAGAGTTTTTACAGGGGTTAAGTTGTTTGTGTTGTTTTGTTTTGTAGGAGGCTCACCCTTGTTGTTCTGAGCGTCTGGGCCAACAGATGGACAGAAAGCAGTGTGGTGCTACGTGGGACACTGTGGCCCCAGAGTGTGAGAGGATAGCATGAGCACAGCGATCCAGAATGCCACAGATCAAGTTACAGAGCCGGTAAATATAGCAGACGCCTATGACCTCTACAGGTCACTCAACACTCGCCAGCATTCCAGTTAGCTCTTAAAGGACTACCATTAGGGCTTTTTATAAGCATCAGGTCTGCTGCAGCCAGCACACTGGACACTTTCACACAAAATAAGTGTGAAGTAAGGGAGGCAAGCTTTTCTGGATCCTGATTCACCCAAGGCATGTCTGAGGTAGTCACTGTACACACACACTGTGACACAGCCCACTGTTGGCTGTGAAATGACGTGAAATTTATGATTTTATCTGCTACATGTAGTTATATATACATATATATAGATAGATAGATCGATAGATAGTAGTCACACGTCCAGTAGTGTGTAGAAACCAATGTGTTCTTATCAGCAAATGAGCAAATGAATGTTCTCCATCAAACAATTGACGTATGTGTGTAAGACAATGGAAAAAGCCTGTGTGTGTGTGTGTGTGTGTGTGTGTGTGTGTAGGGGGGGTATAACGTTACATGACACTGAGAGGAGATGGGACGACACTGGTACCGGAGCCGTGCACTGCGGTCGGTCGGTTTGTGTGCTCCTGTCTACGTGCTACATCAATGTATCTGAATGAATGCTCATGGAGTGTTGGGAACACCGTTAGATCCACGCGTGATTAGATAACGGCAGTCAGACCCCAGGAGCGTTGCCTGGTGATGGAAGCGGGACGGTACTGTCCGTGAAGGGGGCGGAGAG
The DNA here is from genome assembly GCA_900323345.1 of Pseudochromis fuscus. Classification (NCBI taxonomy): domain Eukaryota; kingdom Metazoa; phylum Chordata; class Actinopteri; family Pseudochromidae; genus Pseudochromis; species Pseudochromis fuscus. The sequence goes on from OOFC01042778.1 coordinate 10,073, forward strand.
AGACAGAGACGGAGAGGCGGGGGGGCGGCGAAAACTTAGGACCGGGGACCGAAGCACCAAGTTAACACAATACACCTGCAGTAGCCACCTCGCCCCTATACGCCCCCCCCTCTCTTATCAGCGGTTAGTTAACCAGCTACGTCGCAAGCTAACTCCTGTGAACAACGGCGGTGTGTCACAGACCCACAGGACACGGTTCACGGGTGGGACCTTTAAACTTGCTGTGGCACCATGACCCCCACCCCCACCACCACCGGACACAGCAACTGAAGCCCACCGAATAACCGAGACTTATTCGACGATATCTGAACTTGTAGAGTTCGGTTCCATCACACAGGGGGAGGGGGTGTGAGCGGCGCTGCTTTAAAACTTAGGGATATAATGAAATATTTTTTAAAACCCGCTTCGAAGTCACATGTGAGTTTAGTTTTCGGTAAGGTGAATGTTCCTCATCGCAGTTTGTCCGGTGCTCCTGACCCTAACACAGAGCAGCTCCCAGCGGGGAGGTGGTGGTGGTGGAAGGTAACTGCAGTCACTCACCCCACAGTTGGAGATCATCCCGATCCGAACGGTGAGCGATACGCCCTCCACCCCAGGAAAAGTCCCCTTTAGGCCCGTGTGTGTGAGGCTTCAGACCATCACTTGGGCCACTGATGAAGGCCAGCACTGGTGTCGGGGAGAGGAGCTTTAATCCACACTACGCTGATATTCAGCCATATCTTCCATCCCCCTGCAGTTGTAGAGTTTCGGCACCAAGTAACGGTCCTTCTCGCTTTAACGGTGACGTCAGTCCGGCAGGAGAGCTCAATTCTGATTGGTCCACACCTCTCTCTCAGCGTCACCAGCGGCAGTGGTGAACCGCCTCCTACACCGTCACCATGGCGATGAACGTAAACATGAGCGCTGTCTTTCATTGAAAAAATGCGACGTTCAGGGGTGTCGGGGAGCCGGGCACTTTATCTCATCAGCAATTGATTCCATTCCCTCCTGTAGCTTTTTATAAATACTACTAAATACTACTTTTTAGAAATACTACAAAAAACTCAAAATAAATGTATTTAATTAGGAGTTCATATGTTAATTTTGCGTATTTTTTACGCTAAGGTTTAATACTGTTCGGACCGTGAATGCAACTGCAGCCATCACTGTGTCCTGTGGTACTGGGCTGTGTTATGTAAAAACCATAGACTGTGTATATAGAAATGGACAAAGCAAGTGTGACGTCACTCATCGGTTTGCGGACTCACGTTTTGAAGCCAAAACATCAGCATTTGAACGTGGTGGCAATGTTAGCTGTTTGGAGCCAGAAATAACCATATTTGGATATGACTGAAGGAGTGAGAAGGCAGGTCTGATCCTTGAACCTGAGATCACTGCCAAATGTGTATGAGACTGGACTTCGGCGCTGCTGTCATTAGAGACCACAGCTGTTAATCAAGCTAACCATGCCCCTAAATATTCATCTTTTTGAACAGTAATATCTACTTAATTATGTTTTGGACCACCAGATCATTGAGAAGAAGAGTGATTTTAACTGACATCAGAATGACTTGTGGCGGAAAAAATGTATTGACCTGATTCCTATTTCAGGAATGAAAATGACCATTTTTTAAGTCAATTGGAGCCGGCCACTGGTGGCCGTCGGGTGTATTGCACTTATATGCGCCACTGCATTGGTCTCATTGTTGAATCTCACTTGCTTCATTCATTGCTACATACAGTTCATGGTAAAAATCTGTGTTTTTTACTTTATGGTATTGTGATTAATGACCAGTGGATAAGCATCGCAATTTATTATTGCTGTTGTAGAGCAGAAACAATAATTATTTTGATTTAAATGTATTAAATACAAACGAATAGAAGAGCTCCCTGTTCAATTGTTGGCATCGCAGTGCAAATCCATTTGTTTTAAAGAGGCTTTTATGTAAACTGTTCTTTTCAATGCCAGTTACAATGAAAGGAAAACACTTTTATAGAAATAATTTCAATAATGATCGTATGTTATCATATTAACTTCATTTTACAGAATTATATTTAATTATGACTGTTCCCTCTCCCACAATACTTCACTTCCCTCAATAGTAAACATTATTTTTACCATTTTTCTATATTATCACTTAGGTCATATATAGCAGGACACCTACTACTATATATTTTTTAATATTCCTTTTTCCAACACTCAAGTATTCATTCATGCTGCATCAAAGTGCATGAGTCATAAAATCGTACCGCAGTCCCACCATCTGTACCATGAGACACATCCAGAACCCCTGACATGTCTCCAAAGCTGCTGCTGTGAATGAAACAAAGTGCCACACACTGAGGAGGGAGACTGCCATTTATTACCCTTCAGTGACGCATCTTGCTCTGCATACGCTAATACAAGGAAGATGACTCATTCTGATCCATTTAAGAATTTATATAGGTTCCTACAAAAAGTGATTATGCTTTAAATGACACAGATTATGAACAGTCCCGTGTAGAGTCGAGTGAATTGATTAGCTTAAATACTGGTGTGTAAGACTGAGCAGGGCTGAAACCTGGACATCCTCCACATGTAATGTGATTGAAAACAAACCCATAACACTATAATCAAAGACAAATATAGTCTTCTGAGATCCATGTGAGCTCGGGTGCACTACTTTTAGAGGCACATGATGACTCAAGCAGTGTATTTAGTGATATATCCAGAGTAGCAAGTATCTGTTTTTCACAGGTTTCCATTCAAACAGGATGTGCTGTGCTAAAGCTGCCAGATGTCTCACATAATGTGATGAGTATTTAACTAAGCAAATAAATTATAGAGCATTTCAATGCAGGCAGGCCTTAATTTAACACAGCTGTTGACATCGGTTCATAGCACGTGTGCCGTATTTCAATTTCAATGTGTTTGGTTGCTTCTTACAATATAAACACTGCTTCAGAGGAGTAGAGGTGGACCTAATGTTATGAAACAACAGGAGGTGTTCAATTATGAATTTTGCATATCAACACCGCCCAAGAACTCCTTTGACTTTGTGGCAATATTTCAAGACTTTTTGGATGTACACTCATTAGCCAGTTAGCTTAGCTTAGCACAAAAACCAGGGCAAACAGCTAGCCTGGTTGTCCATAAATAACACCATCTGCATACCAAGAACTGGGTAAATATTGGACTAACTACATGCTGGGTTAATGTAGCCCTGTAAGATGGGCTGTTATAAGCCAACATTGTTGGCATTTTTACTCACACATTTGTAGTTTTTAACTCAACATGTTGTTGCTTTTAACAAAAATGTAATTGTTTTCAAGTAAGAACAACCAAATGCTGACTAAATACAACTAAATATTGGGTAAAAACATCAAAATACTGGGTATAAATTGGGGGAAAACTACAAAATTTGAGTAAAAACTACAAACTACTGGGTAAACACAGTGCATCTTACTGGGTTAAATTAACCCAGCATGTAGTTTGTCCAATATTTACCCAGTGCTGGGACAAAACAACCCAACACGTCTTGGTGTGCACTGCAGTGTATAAACATGACAGCAGGTTATTCAGCCCGGGGGGGTTGTACAACAAATATCAACCTGTCATATTTACACTGTCTTGTGCAGATTAAACAGAACAAGATGTAACAAGTTAAGTGATGAAGCCAGCTGGTGCATTAGATTACCTGTGGACAGGTGAGATGTTTCCAGGCTTTATGCTAAACTAAGCTAAACTAACCATCCTTCATTCATATCTAACATACAGACACAATGATTTCGATCTCTTCAGAAAGGCAGATAAGGAGATACATGACTGTTCAGGACATAGTGAGAATGACAAATTAACAACAAACAAGAGTCACTTTTAACCCAAACAATCACATGTCCTGTGGTTGCATTTCATTCCGGTCTGTTGAGGCTACTGCTGGTGGATTTATTGTCTCTGTCTCTGTGACGGTGTCTCCCTGTAAGACTGCTGAGAAAATGAACATAAAAGCGGCTCTAAGAAAGCCTCACAGTATGATTCTGTGGGACTGATACCAAAACCTGATGTTTACTGTTAACAGTCCACTCCAGTCTGAGAAGTAATGCAACAAACTGCAGCACAGATAAAAACACAATGACCAAACAAAGCCTGTAATACTTTGGAAATAGATGTTAAAGGGTGTTAAGATGGAGTTTTCCCTTAAGGGCCCTGAAAAGCTGCTTCTGACAATGAATGGGTGGGTCATACCGGGTCATACCTCTTTCTGCTTCTTCTCATTGGTTGGCCGTGGGGTGGGGAAAAGGTGATGTCACATATGTGGACCAATCAAAAGTATAATTAAAGTGTGACATCAATTGCACAACACCCACATTGTCCTGATTAGCTCAGTTTTTGACTGTCACATCCATAGGTTGTAATTAGAAATGGACGAAGCAACGGGGTCTCATGAAGAAGTGCAAAAAAGTGCAATACTGCCAATGGCCATTAGGTGCTGGTTCCAAAGAAACAGTTCATCCTTAAGGAGATATGAGTCTGAGGGAAGGGGAGGAGTTAGGGGTGGGGTTAGTTTGACTGACAGGTCTGGTTTCCAATGAGACTAGACCTGAACTCAAGTTTCATCCACATTGGACACACCCGCCTCCTCACGCCTCCCTTCATATCCAAATATGGTCACTTCTGGCTGCAAACAACCAACATGGCAGTGTTCAAATACCAAACCCCTGGATCTTGATGTGAGTCCACAAACCAAACAGGTGACGTGATGTTAGCTTCGTCCATTCTATAAACAGTCTCTGGTTACACTCGCACAAATAACTAAGAATGGTTTTTTTTCCTAATTAAATTTTGATTGTTTGATTAGTTGTGAATCTGTAATGTTACAGAAGAATATGTAATATCTGTGATTACATCTCCAGGGACTTTAAGGGCTGTAAAATGGATTTGCCTAGATTTTAGGACTGTAGCAGTTTGGACAGTCAGTACGATTCACAATAAATAACATTCACCAATATTTTTCTTAAATTTGTTCTTACAAACGTTTGGTGGATGAAGCCCATTCTTCTTCAAATCAGCCCTGAATAGATTCAACAACAATTATACATTAAGACTTCAAATCATTTCCTCACATTTCAAACACAGATCCATCATGTGCATTATTCCATAACTGTAAGCAGGCATAGGGACTTCTTTCCTCAAAGCACATAGAGTCAGTTAATAAACAACATGCATACCATTAAGTCACCCACCCTGCAAACTGTTACATACTGCATGTCCCCACTCCGAACAAACCTCACATTGATTAAGCAACAACACACACTTGAGTCCAGACTTGGGATGTTGCTGCCAGCACTGCACCGCTGCCTGTGTGTGTGCTGGTTTCTATGGCTGTGGTTCATGCTACACTAACATTTACTCAGCACTACTGTGTAAGTCTTTTCATCTAACCTGCTCTAAATCCCTTCTTACTACTTCAAGTATAGCAGTAGTGTTATAAAAATTAACACTGGTAAACTATAGCTAGGAGGACAAAGTTGTGGCATTTACATACTTGAGATATCGATAGTGGTGAGTGTAGAAAGAAGCACAATCAGGTGGCTTTTCTACTGACAGGTAAAACCTAAACAGACATTTGTTTCCAAACGGCCACTAAATGTGAATGTTTGATTTTGTGTGGCTGCAGGGATCAGCTGTTTCCACCCACTGTGTCGGGAAGATCCCACTCTGCTCAGTCGCTTGCTATAGGAAAAATCTATAGCACCAAACATCTAACATCAAAGCTCCTCTTATACAAGATGGGCGTTATATATTAAAATCAAGACATACTGTATATATATGTTCCACATTAATATAACACTAACCTAATGAGCTATCTTTGGTGAGAGTATCTCTGTGCAGGGCGAACTGAAATGTGGAAAACCCCTAACTCGAGTCACATTCACTGTTCAGTGTGCAGTTCAAAAAGCTGTGTAGAAATGCACTTAACTGAGATCAGCATCTTTTAAAGATGAGTCGAAAGTAATACAGAAAAGATGCAATGATGCTGAAGAAAAAGATGAAATGCTATTTTTTTAAATGCATGTGAATATGTGAAAATAATGTCACCACGTACAGTAAATCAGGGGAAAGCACACTGCTACCATATTTCAGGAAAATGTTCTCCCCACAGAGTCTGAACTTAGACGAGATGGTCTGAATACAATCAATAATGTTTTCAGTTACAGTGTATTGTTCTCTTATGCAGAAGAGATTGTCTTTTAGGTACCCTGGTGTGTGTGTGTGTGTGCATCACTGCTGTCCTCACCAGGAACCTCATCCCTCCAATCAAGCCTGTGATCAGCCTGTAGGGGGCAGCACACAACCTGACACCACAGCTGCTGGGTGGCAACCTGTGTGGGAACGTGTGAGCGTGTGCACACAGTATGTTTCTGTGGTCAGAAGAAAGACAGTAACATCAGTGAAAAGGAAAAACACTGACCCACAAACAGCCTTCACACTGGGTTTCACTGCTCGGGCCATTTTGTCACAAAGTAGTGTAGATACTTCTTCTATTTCTATGACCACTTTTCTGGAACCTCTTTGTGTTAAGTTGTTTCTACATCTGCAAACAGTTTTCACACGGACCTGCTGCAGGGGAAACATTTGTGTGCATTCGATCTCAGTTTGACATGTGTGGCCATGAATGAGTTGTGACTAGTTTGGAATCCAAATTACAAGTGAGTGTGATGTGTAACGTTGGCATGTTGTGTTCAGTTGAAAATATTTGAATCTTCATACATTTTAGATTCATCAGCACATGTTATTTTAGGACCTATTTTCTAATATCAGGAGGTCGTAAACCTGTCTGGAGGGAATCTTTAAAGGACTTCAAATGTAGTTTTTTTCCATTTTGAATGTGACAATGTTTCCTGTTCTTTGATGTTATGTCAGTGTAACACAACATTATTTATCTCTGGCCACAGAAATATGAGGAAAACAACAAAAATGGACCCATTAAAACAAAAATCAAAAAAAAAAGAAGAAAGTTTCACCACCAGCCCTGCATGTGACAGTGATGTGGGCAGGAGTTTTCCTCCATCCGTGCAGATGAGAGCAGCAGTCCCTGTCCACCCGGCAGCACTGCCTCACAACTACTACAGATAGCAACAGGTGGGCAAGCGGGTGGTGTTGGATACTTGCCTATGCAGGTGCTATGGTACATGCCGTTGTGCTAAGAGACAGAGCTGCAGCGAAGCGTTGCTGGTACAGCAGCAGCCTCCGAGTGGGGCTCTCAGTATGTTCTCCAGTGTGACACATTTGTCCAGTAACTCCAGTGGGTTTCTTCAAATGAAGCTGAAATAAATAAAGACACAGTTCTCTCCAGCTTGGCTGCATTTCCAGCCAAAGCCTCCCAGCAGCCCACTGTAGTCCACTGTCCAGTCTCTGTGATGGTGCTCACACCGCTGTCATCTTTGCATGTTTCACTCTTCATTCAAAACAGTGGGCAGCTGCTGCTGCCGCCGCTGCTGCCACCGCCGCTGCTGCTGTTCTATATGCGTTTTCCATTTATTTTGCAATGTCAGTTCACCAATCAACAAATAATCCAGTTAATCAATTCACTCTCTTCAGCCAGCCGGACACTGGCGGGTCACTTGGTCTTGGGCACTACCAGTATTTCATCACCGTCTTGGATGCTGTAGGAGTGGAGCGCCCGGGTGTTGTACTTCATCTCCTCCGGGCCAAAGGCGCTGCACTTGTCGATGTAGTAGAGTCGCATGCTGTTGGTGGACAGCTGGACCACTGTGGTGAGCTGCTTCTTCAGTTCAGCTACTGTCTGGTCCAGGCGGATGTTCAGCTGACACAGAGACAAACAGGGTCGGCATTACACCAACAGTACACCTGGAACCACCTCCCCTGTCTCAGCACTGTTCATCTGAAACTCGTCATTAAAACAGTGTGGGTACAAAATTCTGGGCTGTTTTAATCTAGACCTGGGTCAATATTGGACTAACTACATGCTGGGTTAACGCAACACAGAAAGATGGGATGTTTGTACCCAACATTTTACTGTTTTTACCCAATGTTTTGTTGTTTTTATCCAACAATTTATTGTTGTGACCAAACATTTTGTTGTTTTTACCCAATAATTTATTTTTATGATGAAATATTTTGTTGTTTTTATCCAACATTTTATTGTTTTGACCCAATATTTTGCTGTTTGTACCCAACACTGTATTGTTTTACCAACATTTTATTGTTTTTACATTAGTAATTTAGTAGTTGGAGCTGATACATACTGTATATTATAATATGTTCAACATAATCCCAGAGCACCAGATTTACTACAGAGATGAAGTAAAGTATGACATTAGTTTACCTGATATTATTAGTATTTGGGAACTTTTCTCGAATAGCAGCTAATTACATAATAAACTGACCTGCTCTATTTTGTCCTCACAGTGGACCTCCACCTGGGCGCGGCAGCGAGGTCGGAGGTCAATCTCAGCCAGTGGCTCCAGCTTCCCATATTTGGTTACCAGGGAATGATATCTGAGGAGGAAGAGAGCGTTTTTAAAGCACATGCACGCATGCATGCACAGCTAAAACTCAGACAGGCATGGTACCTAAAAGGCAGCTCCTCCTCAGGTTGATCAACGTAGTAACGGATGAAGAACCTCTCAGCGTCTTCTCTCTCGCTGTCAGACACCACGCTGCCGTTTAGCAGTGATATGGAGGGAAGCCTGAGGGAAAGCATGTACATCAGTGTTAGCTAAGTAGCAGAGTAGCAGTGTTTGTGGCCACAGACTGTTTATAGAAATGGACGAAGCAACTGGGGCTCAAAAATTTGGCCAACCCAGAAGTGCAAAACTCCTGACGACCCAGAGATGCTGGCTCCAAAAAAACTCTTCAATTAAAAAACTGTCATCAACTGTCACTCACATTACAGCCACTTACTGTGCTATCATGAGGCTGCGTCGCTCTGCGTTGGTGTAGGTCTGCAGTAAGGGAATCCCCTGCAGTCGTACCTCCTCCAGCTTGGGGAAGAAGTTCAGCTTCTCAATATCTTCCCATTGGTTGAGACCTGACAACACACACAGACAAGTCATATGACTGTTGAAAGGAAACTCCCTCAATTTCACACTCCAAAGTCAGTAGGTAGTATCTGTAAGTCTTTTGTCGAGTCTGGTCACACTTGGTTTTAAAGGTGATCCAATCACAAGTGGACAGTGTTAAATACAAGTGTAAACCACCACCAAGACACACTGAGATCACGCCAACAACATTTGACCACATATCTTTGTAGTGTAAACAGTAATGTGCCTGATGCTTCCCCTTTCAGGATGTAACAAGAAATACATCATCAATGCAGGACTGTTTAATCTCGTTCATCCTCTCATCTGAAACAATGTTACCAGTCCGTACATGTTCAATAGTTCATGAATCATTTTACCTTCTCCTCTCTGTTAGGTAACTCTGCTAACTGTTTACAACATCTGACGCTCAGCAGGACAGATGTTAACTACAGGTGTAAACACACGTGTCTCCGGTGTCCACTAGAGATCTGATCACCTGAGACTCATTTTAAAACCCGGTGTGAATAGGGTCTTAGACAGAGTGGTGCTTTAAGCCATCTGCTGATGTACAATATCCATCATCCCATTCTGTCATGGCAGCGTGTTAACATGTGGTAAACGACAGAGTGTATGTGCTGGGAGGAGGTCAGGTTCATGCCAACAGCTCCAGTAGCTGCTGATGTATGTCTGTAAAATAACTCACCAACCCACCCACACTGTTAGCTAAGTGAGAACTTACAGCGGGTTTGAGGATGAATATCTTTAAACCTTTTGGCGCTGAATACTGTTTTAAATACGTACATACAGCACTCAATATTTTTCAGAATTTACTGCAATTAGACAATAATAAAGATATCTCCAAGAAACTTTCATGAAGTCATTAAAAGTGTTAAAACACAAAGAATATACAGAGATAATAAATTAATTTAAAGATAAAATATTCACATAATCAGAAATAACACGAGGTTTGAACTCATGACTCCATAGTTTAGAGACTAACGCTCTATCAACTCAGTAAAATCGTAAAATCTCAGCTAACCGTCCTGACACTGTGTCACACCATTATGCCAAAAGTAACGAATCACGAGCAAGAATATCGCTTCAAAGTGTCGTGGAAGAGCCTTTCATTCAGGTAAATTTGCATAAACAAATAAACAAAAGCACGTGGACCTCTGTCCACGACACATCCATATGGTCTGTACACAATTCTACGCCACAGGAGGCTAATTAGGCTTTTTGTTGACTGCAGTCACCAGCCAGACCGAAAGCTGCAGGTCTGTGCAGCAGATTAATAAAAACTCAGTATATTTAGACAAAAAGGGACACGGAGGTGAAATACTTTAAGATCTGTTTGGAGACGAAGACGGTAACAACTTTCTCTGACCATGTTCCAGTTGAAATCTAAACAAGCATAAAGAATACTATAGTAAATAATAAGATTACATCTGGTTCTATATTTTTTGCCACAGAGCTTCAGTATTGTCCAAAGCTTGATGAACATACACTGAATTCCACATTTCCTGGCTCGCTGCTGGACAGCCTCAGTACAACACCAGATGTGTGTTATTTAATCTACTATTTGCTCATGCTTGAGTAAAGTTTTGTTTTTGGAAAGTTCAAATTCAGCTGAAACAGAGTTTACGATCACCGCTGCTTTTTTATCTTGTTTTAAAACACAGCACAGGGAAAGATCTCTTTGTCTGTTTTAAGAAGGAGTCGAGATAAGGGATGAATCTGAGACAAAATGTTGTTTTCGGAGAGTAGAAGATATGACACATGGAAGTATTGAAGTCAGTTTGAACAAGTCTTTGGATACTGTTTATGTCCCCTCCACTGTGAAGGAACTCTAAAAATACACTCAGCACTGATACTCCCCCAAATAGAAACGAATCCTCAGATAAAGGCTGATGTGGAGACGAATCTGTTGTAATGCTCCACAAATATCACAAAGCTTTTAGGATACGATGACATGTTTGCCTGTGCTAATTTTATCAGCTGTTATCATCCTGAACAGAGTCCTGCACAGTCTGCTGAAAACCAGGAGCTACCCAGCAAATCCACCTGAAACAAAACCATCATGGGGCATTAACACACCCATGATAAATATGTCCAAAACCAACACACACACACACACACACACACACACACACACATCGTTCATAGAATGGACAAAGCTAATGTGACATCACCATGTTAGTTGTTTGCAACCAGAAGAGACCATATTTGGAAATGAAGGGAGGAGTGAGGAGGTGGGTCTGACCCTTGAACCCGAGGACACTGTCCAATATGTATGAGACTCGATCAAACTCTGTCAGTCAAAATAGCCCCGCCCCTAACTCCTCTCACCTGATCTCTGAGAAGAAGAGTTCACTTTATCTAATGACAGAATGATTTGAGTATTTCACGATTGAAAACTACCATTTATGAATGAAAGTCAACAGGAACTAGAGTTTTTTGGAGCCAGCATCTTGTGGCCATCGTCCATTTCTAAATACAGTGTGTGTGTGAGACCCACTGACCTGAGTTGTTCAGGTTGATGCAGCGTAGGTTGGCGAAGAGCCGCTGCAGGATGTCCTTGTTGTCCTGAATGGAGGCCAAGTTGTTGTTGGCCATAACCAGTGTGTCCAGGCTGGGGAACATGGAGCCGAACTTGCGGACCTCGGCCCAGTCCTGGAGGCTGTTGTCGGTGATGTGAAGCAGGCGCAGGGTGGGGCAGGCCACACTGGAGGCACTCACACTACTGTACTCATTAAGGCAAAGGAACAGCTCCTCCAGCCTGCAGGACAACACAGGAGGGACACTCACTGCTGTGTAGACCAAAAAAACAACAACTGATCTGTCCTGATCACCATGAGCCTTCCTCACTTTCTTCTCATTAAAAAGCCTGTGTCAGATTCATGAAGCGTTCTTAACCAGCTCCTAAATGGCAGAAATGTTCATATCTGTGTTCTTAGAGTGATGAATCCCAATCTTTCGTAAGTGCCTCTTGTTCCTAATTTGCATACATAAGCAGCAGCAGAGCATCTGGACTCAGACCAGGACCCAGAGTCAGAGGTTCTCCTGTCTCAGAAAGACCTGACCCACAGCTGATCTCAGATCAGTTCTGGATGAACAGAACAACCGTCACTACAGCAACATCATATCCACCAGAAGGACTCACACAGGTTTTAACAGTTAGCACAGCTAGCTAAAAAAGAGAAGAAGGTCAAATGATTCATGCACTACTGAACATGTGCGGACTTGTCACACTGTTTCAGGTGAGAGGACAAAGTCTTACAAATAAGCGCAGGACAAGATGAAGGACATTCCTCCACACAGTCAACTCATCCTGCACAGTGCTGCACTGATTATGTATTTGTTAGTTCGTCCTTGTCGGGGACACATTAGGACACATTAACATTTGCACTACATCATATGTGGTCACGTGTCCCAGACCACCTGGTTTGAGTGATCAGATCTCAGTGTGTGTTGGCGGTCGCTCACACTTGTATTTAGTGCTGTTCACCTGTGATCCAGTCACCTGAGACTGATCTTAAAACCAAGTGTGAACAGGGTCAGAGACACTTTCAAAAAGTAATATCAGTTTTAAAAAATGGTTGTTGAAGTGTGTCACCGCTCGAATGTGTGTAAGGGTGCTCTCGACTGTTCACAGATCCTGCTCTTACTTAAAAACATATAAGGAAACATTTGTGAATCTTTGGAAACGAATTCCTCTGATGAACTGTTGGTGAATGAGGTTTAATGTCAGCTTCTTTATTTCAGTAGAAAGCAGTTTATAAAATAAAATTACTGTGTAAGTACTTAGAAACACATAAACCAGTTTTATAATGTGCTACATTATACTGTTTACTATATTTTACAATACTTTTTTTAATACATGAACATAAAGTTAAAAATTGTTCAATATTATTAGTCTTATGCCTGCATATAAATGCACTGTAGTACATAATATACAATATATGACTTATGAAATGGTTAAAATGTCTTTTTCAGTGTTTGTCATGTTAACAATGAAACTTTCAATCACTTTTATTAAATTGAGTAATTTTGTGTGTAAATCAATCCATCAAATCGACATGACAGGATATCACCAGGGTATTTTAGAAAGTGTTTGTTCTGTTGTTATGATTGAGGTAAAGTGATCCTTCATGAATGATGTGACAGTTTGTCAGTGGTGTGGCTACTGTCCTTACTCAGGAATCTCTCGGGTGAGCAGCAGCACAGTGTCCCAGGACACCTGGGTGTTGTTGAGGACGAGGCGTCGGACTCTGGAAAAGGCTTCAGCGCACCGCGGGTCCAGGGTCATCCCTGCCAGGGGGTTGGAGCTCAGGTTGAGGAAGTCCAGATTGGGGATGTTGGACACAATTTTACTGATCTGAAAAATGGAGAGAGAGGAAAAAACTATGAATTTAACCCTACTGTTCTGTTGCAGGTTAAACTGACCCCTTTAAAGTTTAAAGAGAAAGCAGAGAAAGCAAAATTTGAGTTTCTCCTCCTCTTCAGCACTTTGTCTCACTATGCTGTCTTTTTAAATGCTCTATAAATAAACTTGAATTGAATTGATTCTCTTACTTAAGGAGGAGTGGCCACGCTGCCACAGGAGTCGCGCCTGCCATGTTTAACAGAGTGGGAAGAAGAGGGCAGGATAAGCAGTCAGATGAGACTGGACAAAAGCAGCAGGGAGAGCCAGGGAGGAGAGGAGGAGAAGTGCGTCTGCCCTCTTCAGTGGTTTCACTGAAGGCTCAGTTTTACAGTGGGCTCAGCAACTTTCTACATGTTTGGTTGAGGATGAGACCTCCAAACTATTGATCCAAAATATTAATTTCATATCAATGTATTCCTGGAACAGGAGTACGTTCATAGCCCTGCAAAGTGGACAATCCACCACCTGGCTCACACATGAACACCACAGGTTTCATTTTACTGAAACACTGACATACCTCAGAATAAACAGGTCAAAGACTGATGATGGATCATCACTGACACAAAGAAATTACAGCCAATGAGCCACTGTTGAGTGGGTCCATTCTTTAAAATAAATCTCTTGTGTTTTCTCTGCTTCAACAAAAATGAACTGAACTGTGACCCAAAACTGAGCTTCATAATAAACACTGAAAAGCAAGATGGGCTGTATAGAAAGACTTCAGGGTGTGTGTTCCTTTACATTTCTTCATGTAAGCTGCTGTGGCTCAGGTGGTAAAACTCGACTGTTTAATTTGTTGTTTATAAGAAGAATCTACAGATGTGAACCACACCTCACACGAAAGAGATCTCCAAAGACCTTCAACCAAGAATTGTTGATTTAGGCAAAGCAGAATACTCTGAGGTAAAAACTACCCCGGAGTAAGGACTAAAACCTTAAAGGAACCATAGGAACAGGTCAACAACACAGTTCATGAGACACCACAGAGGAAGCTGCTGCTCTCCATAAAAACACCAGTGCTCCTGAAGAGACACCTGACACTCCACAACACTACTGGGAAAATGTTGTGTGCACCGAGGACACTGTGGTTGAATAGTTTGGAAGAACAGCAGCATTACGTATGGCATAAAACATACCACCATGAAAACATCATTCATTAGAATAGACTGGGGTGTGAAGAGGACCAATTGATGCAGAAAACTTTTCAAAGGGTTTACATACTTGTTCTAGCCACTGTAAGTGGAGTCTATTTACATTCATAGTCCTGAAGGAAGATGGTAGCCTGTGGCTCACTGATGTGTTTTAACAGCTTGACACAAATACTTGTCAGTATTGGTTAGTTTAGATCTTTTCATGGGATTTGTTGACAGTGAAGCATGCAGAGTATCATCAGGCTCCTCCTGGTCTTAGAGTGTAGTAAAGCCAGAGACAGCACCTCATGCCAGTCCTGCAGCTTGTTGTGAGACAGGTCCAGCTCCATGACGTGGGAACAGAAGGCAGCGATCTCAGCCTGGTCTCCTGCTCTGCTGATCCCACATCCATTCAACACCAGCACACTGGGCAGGTTCAGACGGTCTGACACAGGAGGGAGGACAGAGGACAGAGGCAGTGATGACCAATCAACCATGCTCCAGACAACAACTTGTTTCTCAGAACATTTGATCCAAAAATAAATGTTAGTACATAATTTCAGAGGAAAATATTTTACTTTTGCTCCCCTGCTATCAATTTTCTTTCTTTTCAGCGATAGTTACTAAGTAAACACCACGTCTATAGTGTGCGAGACGGCAGCACTTAGTTTATGGGTCAGTTTGACAACTATTAAAAAGTTTTGATCTGATGATTTTCAGATGGACCACCTGTCAATCAAACTAATCCCGCCCCTAATTCCTCCAACTAGATCACTGAGAAGAGGAGTTGACTTTATCTAATGACTTCAGAATGACTTGTGGAATAAATGTATTGCCTGAGTTTTTCAGGATTGAAAATGACCATTTCTGAATTGAAGTCAGTTCGTTTTCTAGCACCTAGTGGCTGTTTGGAGTATTACATTTTTGCACTTCTGCATTAGCCTCATTTTTTGAAATTTGGCTGCTTCGAAATTTCTATAAAAGGTCTATGACAGGGGTAGCCAACTCCAGTCCTCGAGGGCCCCTATCTATGGCATGTTTTAGATGTTTCCCTCGTCCAACACACCTGATTCAATTGTTCAGCTCATCATCAACCTCTGCAGAAGCCTCATAATGATCCTGATCATTGAATCAGGTGTGTTGGAAGAGGGATACATCTAAAACATGCCGGATAGGGGACCTCGAGGACTGGAGTTGGCTACCCCTGGTCTATGATGTTAATCCCCAGTTCTACCAAGAACTGAAGAGGCTTCAATGTGAGGACAGTGGGGTGATGCTGTATATTTGACCAAAGTTCACAAAAGCTCAGAGGTCCAACTTTGCCTGATAAAATACAAGATAACTGAATCCAAATGTGAAACCTTGAG
The DNA here is from genome assembly GCA_900323345.1 of Pseudochromis fuscus. Lineage (NCBI taxonomy): Eukaryota > Metazoa > Chordata > Actinopteri > Pseudochromidae > Pseudochromis > Pseudochromis fuscus. Next base: position 25,999 of record OOFC01042778.1, read on the forward strand.
ATTTAGCTAGCGGGCACTCAGAGCACAAACCTCCCCACAATGCATAATCCAGCTGCGCATGTACTTTAGATGGAAGGCTGTTGCCCTCTTGTGGTGAAATAGCAACATCAGCTTGTTAACATCATTTGTCAATTATAAGAATTTATTGTTTTTCTGAGAGAATCCCATCCTGTGATCCTGGCCAGGATTTAATGATCTGATCCTCGGGTAATACGGCATCTCTAAAAAAAAAATCACGACAATCATTTTGTGTGATGTTGCTAACAAACAAACAAACAGACAGGAAAACTAGAACCTCCTTGGCAGAAGTAAAAAGTATAACAAGCCATGGTTGATCGTGCAGAGGCTGTAGTGAGGGTCATAAATCTTCTCCAGCTCACCTTTCATGGGGGAACCTTGGGGGCCTGTGGTGGGCACCACCACCACCCCCATACCCGGCCCTCTGCGGTACGGGAAGTTCTCTGGGCTGTACTTCTCGCTGATCACCTCCACGAATGAGCGGCCGTCCTGGTCCTCCGGTGGCTCCATGGATCCTTCCCGCTGAGCAGCCTCCCCTCCAGCTGGTCGCAGTGTGGGAACCAAACATAAGTCCACAGTCATCAGCTGGTGGCCTGCACATCTAACTGTGCAGCAGCAGAGACCAGAGCACAGCACGCCACTGAGCCGTTCACACCGCTGTGCCACACATGACGAGTGCTGCAACTAACACTTCATGTGGATTAACAGTTAATCTACTAACTGTCTACTTAATGTTCATTTATTTAGTCCTTCATTTCATCTTCTGTCTGACAGAAGCTGTTTCTGAAACTTCGACCACGTGTAGTATGAACACCCAACAATGTAAAACAGTGCTTAGAAGAGAAAACATGGAGAAGCAGAATAGTTCATCACAGGGCGAACACAGAGGAACAGGACGCCATTGTCACTCACACCTATGACCAGTTACCCAGCATGTTGGATTAGCATGCTGTTGGATGGTGGGAGAAGGCACTGAGATCCACACCCCACAAACAGGGGCTCCAGCCAGGACCCTGTGGCCCATCAAACAATTCATGTTTGCCTGATTGATAGTTTGTGTAAGCCAGGCTAAAGCTCAGTGATGTTCTCTGTAGGGCTGCAACCAATAAGTATTTTGATAGTCATTGCTTACTGAAATGATTAATCGACTAATCGGATTAGCTACCAGCTTTTAAATTTAGTGTGAGGTAATTTGAATGATGTATTACTTAATAATAAAGACAAGAAAGATGGATACTTCATTCAGAAATACAGCAGCTGCTGACATCAGCTGCCACTGATACACAAAGTAAATCTGCATCAGCTACCACCATATTGTTTTTTTCCTGCTGAACGCTACTGCAGATGTGCAACTGACAGCAGAGATAGGAAGTTGTTGGCAACTATTTTGATTAGCGACTTTTGTCAACAATGTCGACTAATGGTTGCAGCCCTAATTTACTGCTGAACATTTACCTGTCAGCTCCATAACACTTCAGAAATGACCTATTTTTTCTCTTCTCTCAACCTCATTTGCTTTAGTTTCCCTCTTCTCTGACCAACAGAACTTCATACTGACATATGCCTTTTTGGTTTAAGTTTGAATTTTCTGTTTTTTTTTTTTTCAGATTCAACCCATGAGTGTTTTTTGATGCCCCCTTCATTAAAGCTGTGGCTCAGCTGGTAGAGCAGGTCGTCCACGAACTGTAAGGCCGATGGTTTGATCACTAACATTGGTTGCTATCAATGTTAGCTAGTGAAAGGTGAAAAGCCGCTGTATTATTGCAGTCCATTTCAAGTTGTGTCAAGTTTGCCAAATAAAGCAGTGTGCAGAGAAACACTGTGATTGGCTAATGATGCATTCTGACCAATGGCTGCAGCAGCAGTGACCTTTCCTGTCGAACCTCGTCCTTCTTAACTGTCATCAAATATTACTATTAATAACACAGTGCTAACTGAGTGCTAGATGATTGGTCTGACTCGTGTAGTAATTAATCTGCAGTTTTACTTTGATCATAAATGATGAAAATACAGAAAGGTCTGCTCCCGGAATAAAACAACTGCACAACCCACATCAGCGACACACAACTGCTTCTTGGTGACACACTGTCCAGTCTGATGAGCGTCTACGTTTCTTTTTCAAGAGTTACAAAATGTTAATTGGATGAGGGAAGGACACGACGAGGTGTCCTCAGCATGTTATCAGCCAAACACAGACACTGTCCCACTTAAATGAAACAAGGACGCTGAGCTTTTCTGCTGAATTTTAAAAATAAAAGCCGATGTAAGGAAGCCCCCTCTCTGACCCGACTTATCGCTTAAATTTCTATAATTAAAACGACAAGCATCTGTCTTAAAATGCTTGGTGGGCAGAGCCTCACTGTGGAAGCTGCTGCAGGCAAGCATCAATTATGTAGTGGTTTTGCAGAAATAAAAAAATAAAAGGATCTGGTTACAATATCTTATTTGACAAAAATGGGCTGCAGTAAATTGTGGTTATGTATTAAATCAATTTGTTACTCTTTAGATACTAAATCAAACCATTTGCTGTGATGCTCCAGTGATATCTACAGACATTAGACAAATGCAGAGCCAGTGTGCTGACTGAGAGAATGCAGACTAATTTCTAAACAGCTGATGTTCAGCAAGCAGGAGGCGTCCTACCTGAAGAGACGTCTCCCCTGATTTGACCACTGTCCCTGCTCACTGTCCTCTTCTGCTTCTGTGCTGACGGCCTGTCGGAGACACCGGGGGAAGGAGAAGCCCGAATCATTTTGCATCCACTGTCAAACGCGTTTGTTCAATCTATTGAACACAACTTTTACACGACTTAAAGCTGTTTGGGGGGTAGCATTATAGTTGTGGTCTTACTCCAGAGTGACTGGTTGGTCTGGCAGACGTCTGCAGGAGAAACACAGGTCCCTCTTTGGTCAGCTGGCAGGGTTTGTTCAACACAGGCCAGAAAAGGGAGGACGAGCAGGGCATTCACCACATGACACTGAGGGAAAAACAAGGTCAAAGATCAGTTTCTGCCTCCATATTCACTCGCCAGCATCAATAAAACCACATTTGGCCTTTGAGCCTTCAGGGCACAGATACTTTCTTACAAAGTTGAACAAAATGAGATAGTGGCAACAGAAATACACCCCGTAACTGATTATTATGTGCTAAATAAATTCCTTAAACAACAAGTGAGGACTCTTAAAGGCACAAAAATGCTCTAAATGAAATGTTCAGTCGCAAAATCCCTTTCAAACCCTTATGGGTATTTTTTAGTTCCTGTCAAAACACAAGTGTTTGAAAAGTGGATTTGATTGACCAAGGAATGAGGAAAGTCACTTAAATTCGGCACATGAATTTATGACAACCGGTGCTTAATTGGGCCAAATTACAACACTGTATAGGTAGTTTTCAAGAAACACCATCTTCTCCATAATAAGCAAACAAGACAAAAAGCTGAGATTTTCTTGTAATACATAAGACTTTTGCTATTTTTTACACGTCGATTTTATGTGTAGGACTCGAAGATTCGTTACTTTACTTGGTGTTACTTGGTGTTATTACGTTACACATCTGGCGAAAGACACAATCAGCCGTAAAGCGGCAGTGTTTTGAACGGACGTCGCCTCGCTCTGCTTTAGCAGGGATCACTTTGCCGAACTCCGTTGAAAAGTGTCGCAATTTTCGGATCCTTCGCTTGTCGGATAACGTACACATCACTCTTTGTTAAAACAAACATCTGCATCGATTGAGCACCAAGTCAGTGTAAATTCGGCATTGAGGTTTTCAACAAGGCAATAGTTATTTAGACCAAATCCGATCTTTTTATACGCGGCTTCCTTACTACAGCGCCTCACCAAGTCAAGGCGATTGCCTGAAAAATGCTCCTGGCAACAACAGGCAGACCAATCAAAAAAGTTGATTATTGTTTGTTGTAGAAGCTTCTCTCTCTAAAATAGGTGTGCCGATCAGATGCATACGTCCTGCTGAGTAAACAAATGTGTTATATGAGTGTTTTTATGTTGTAAATAGGGCGAAAAGGCATACATCTCTTTAAATCGGCTGGTTTTTCAATGGAGTTTGGCTTTTTTTTTTTGCACCGCAAAGAATAGCTAATCCACTACAAACAACACCAGCATCCTTCTACATTGTAACTCCAGGAAACTACAAGAAAGTAATAAACGGTCAGTGTCCAGAGGCTGCTGACAGCCGGGCAGCAGCCAGTATCCAGTCCAGACTCAGTACCAGAGTCTGACCCCCAGCAGCAGCTCGATGCAGCCCGAGATGATCACAGATAACAACGGTACCAATACACTTCCAATGACCCCCAGCTGATGACAACACGCTCACAGGACGCACCAGAAGCTAAGAAAACAGTAGGTGGTGGTTTTACATACCTGTAATGTCTACTTTGAAATCCCCTTGTTGATGAAAACAAACCAGCTGTCATTTTGCTCTCCCCCTACATCCCGGAAGTGACGTACCTCGATAGCTCACAACGATTTTTTGAAGTTATTATTTAATAACTTCAATTTAAGTGGTAAAATATTGTTGAGTGTCCTGAACTTGTTTTGTTTGAGGCTATTAAAGTGACAAAAGAAAATACATTACAATAAAATGAATGATTGAACCCAAATTATGCCCTATGATGTCATTAAACAGCTGATGATGATGATGATGATGATTTGTGTTGTCTTGTTCCACATCCATCCTGATGCTCCTCCCCTGATGCTGTCCTTTATATGATGTCTTTATGATAGAGCCTTTTCACAGCTGACACTTCAAGAGCAACTCATGAACTAACAGCATTAATGAGCTGCATTCATTCTAGATGAGCCAGGTTCAGGATCCTGGTGACACTCCACCATTTATGTTCTTTCTAAAGTTAAAAACGACTGCCTTCAAATGAAATGCTGGTAATATTGGACTGACAAAATACAGGGTCAATGTCACCCAGCAAGATGAGCATAAGAACACCATAATACTGGAAAATGTTGGGTAAAAACAAAATGTTGGTTACACGCAACAAATGTTTAAAAACAACAAAATGTTGGATAAATACAACTAAATATTGATTAAACAACAAAATGATGTGCAAAAACAAAATGTTGGGTAAAAACAACAAAATATTGAGTAAAAACAACATAATGTTGGGTAAACAAAATAATGTTGAGTAAAAACAACAAAATGTTGGGTAAACAAACTAATGTCAGGTAAACTGGAGACTGGGAGCTGAACCTACTCCATCCTGGACAAGCCAGTGAGCTGTGTGAGGGTCGTGTTTGTTGACTTCCCCAGAGCTTTCAGCACCGTCCATCCAGCTCTGCTGGGTGAGAAGCTGACACTGAAGCAGGGGGATGCTCCCCTTGTGTCCTGGATTGTTGACTATCTGACTGGAAGACCACAGTATGTGGACCAGCAGCACCAGGGCCTTCCAGGGCACTGTCCTCTCTCCTGTCCTCTTCACCCTGTACACCACAGACTTCAACTATCAGTCAGAGTCTTCCCACCTTCAGAAGTCCTCTGATGGCCCAGCGATCGTTGGCTGCATCACTGAGGATGAGGAGGCTGAATACTGGGCTGTCATCACAGAACCACCTGCAGCTCAACCTGACAAAGACCAAGGAGCTGATCGTGGATTGAAGAAGGAATAAGACACCTGTGACCCCTGTTACCATCGGTGGGGTCAGTGTGGACACTGTAGATGAATACCTCCGAGTTTACTCAGACAATAAACTGGACTGAGAGAGGAAAGCTGGGTGCTCTCCTTTTATTTATGTTTTCCCTGTGTCCTGTCCAGCAGCTGATGCATTCAGTACGAGCGATCTGAAAGCCTTCTGCTGCCAAAATAGTCTTACGCTGCAAAGGAGGAGTCTGACACACTCTTCCTGGTCCATTCTTTATCAATTTCTTCTGAATTTACTGGCGAGGCCACTGGACTGGAGTGGATCAACAGAGACAGACATGGGGTAGGGGTGCACACAACAGCAACCATGACAAAAACAATAACAAATATATAAACCATTACTACAGGGAGAGCACTGCATCCCAGATGTAAGCATTAACTTTTGACTTACATTGCTTTATATTTACAATATATAGAGAAAAAAAAACAGGGTGTGTACAACATGTGCATCCTACAGGAACTCTATGATACTGTCATAACACTGCTTTTAACCAGGCTGCCTTTGATAAGGCTGTGCAGTGGGGCAGAGCCAGATATGAAAGGAGATGGACAGCCTCCTCTGTCATAACTGTCCTACACCTCTTGCACAGCAGTGCTGCACCAGCAGAGGGGGCTGCTGCTCCACAGGACTTCCCTCTCTTTTCCAGATCCTGTGGAGCAGTCACCAGATAGATACACAGATATTTTTACAGTTCCCCAAATCAGCTTGCTATTGGAACACTGGAACATTAAAATGGGACACCACACAAGAGTCAATATTGAAAAGAAATCACATTTTATTTAGAAATCACCTATAGGTGGGTCAGCATATATACTGAAATGACTAAAAGACCAACCAAATGCCAAACAACATGAGTTAACACAAACACTCGAAAAACCACAACATGAAAACAATCCAACTATGTAAAACCAAGCACCATTCTGACCTAAGCCATCAGGGCATTTTATACATTAATCAAACTAGTGCACCATATGGGAAATGTGTGTACAATCACACAACCCCCCACTCTGCTGAGACTGGTAAAGTTTCTAACACAGGTTGACCATCCAGCCTGCCTCACACCCAAAGAACAGACTTTGATAGGAGACAGTGTTTCAAACTGTAGCTGCACAACCCAACAAATTCTGGAGGACCACAGTGTGAATGTGATTGAGGTAATAATGGGGTCAGCTAAGCTCTTACCCAAACGTTTACTGGTGGACAGCCAAGCATGTAGCCAAGAAGTGGCCCAGTGAAACCTGGATCCTCAATGGATCCTGACCCTGCAGAGGTTACTAGACAACAGAGAGGACGAGGATGAGGGAGAGGATAAAAAAGACAAGTGATATCTGATGAAATCTGTGCCACTCTGGTTCATCGTGTGGTGGTACATGAGAGGACGATGAAAGAAGCTGCAGCTGGTCCAGACAAACTTAAGCTGTTTCACAGTTGCATCCATTGTATTTTCAGGAGGGAAAACAAGTCATTTTTCTCACTGTCACTGTACATGTACAGTAATGCTGTAGTACATATAGACTGAATATCCACTGTATGCTGTGTAGTTTTTAACCATACTGTACCTTAGTACTGGATGACCATAGGTCAGTAATGGTCAGATTTCATTATTGCAGAACTGGGAGGCAGCCGTCTATTGGAGGCAGGCGGCAACTGCTCACTGCTGAGCAGGAGACTGCATTTGTAAATATGGTGACTGCCAATAATGCCATCACTGAGGGAGATGCAAACCCACATTATTGAAGACCAGGGATGATTTCAAGGGACTAACAGCATCAGCCTTTCCACCACTGACCAGGTAATACAGCAGAACCACACAAGGATGAAGCAACTTTACCAGGCGTCTTTTGAGAGGAATTCAACAGGGTTAAGGAGCAGTGATCCCAACATGTGCAGGTACATGCTGTACTGTATAGAAATGTTAGTATGTAGAGTAAAGACCCGTCTTTCATTCTGTTACAGCCTCTAAACAAAAAGCAACTAAGGCTCAAAATAAAGAGGTCAATAACATATAAAAGGAGGACACAGGACAGAAGGAGAACTAAAAATTCCCAAACTTTATTATAAATCAAAAAGACAAACAATGAAAGAAAAGAGGCTGTGGGTCCCCGGACCAGCCACCACCCCCCAACTAAAGTACCGAAGAAAAGCACGCTAAACTGAACTACCAGCACACCACAGCCAAACTAATATAACAAAACCCAGCAGTCTAACATGTGCAAGGGGAAACATACAAATGCAAAACAAAAAGTAGGGAATTAATTAAAAGAGAAGGTTAACACAAAAAACCCCACACTACCTCCTCACATGCTGCCCAGCTCTCTGCTCCCTCTGCTCCTCTCACCTGCAACTCTGTATACTCTCCTCCTCCCTGAGTGCTAACAGCACACAGGTGCTGCAGCCACCGAGGCAAAGGGAGGAGGGAGACCAGAGGAGGCAGGGAGAGGACACAGAGAGAGACACATGTAACACATTCCAATACACACTGTACCGTGTTTGAAGTAAAATGTGTGTTTCTGACTCCTGTAGAGAATCTTTGTGATGGATGCCATGGCTGAACCTCATGAATAATCTTTATCCATGAAGCAGGTTCAATCTAACAAAACAAGTAGCAACATCATTGGACAGCTGCAGTCACACAAGTTCAGAGCCAGAGAGGAGAAATCTATGTCACATGACATAGACACCGTAATGGATAGAAATCTGAGAGGAGGAGTTCGTGTGAGAGGTGATCGAGGAGGTCGAGCTGATCAGCAAAGACAAAGAACAGTAATATCTGATGAAACCAGAGCTACTGTGATTGTGTCCAACATAATCTGAAGATTTAGAGAAGAGAACAGGTGATTACCTTTTTTTGATATTATAGTAAATACTGACAACAATTACTGTATGACTATACTATATACTGTAAGTAAATATGTGTTTCAGTACATCACTGTACCAATGTACTGTAGTACTGTAATGGAAGGTTAGCTTAACTGTGGGCCTAGTATTCCATGTATATTTTTGTACTTTATTTTGACGTAGGCTTACTGTATACAAGTGCTAAATGCACAAGATTTCTGTTTTTTGTACCTGTTTTTTTTTTTTTACAAAGTACAAGTGCCTAAATTCACAAGGTTTTTTTGTTTTGCAACATGCATATAGCCTACAGTGAACAATAAATATTTCTTTCAACAGCTTCATGTCCTGAGCATTGTGTTTTCTATTTTCCTATGTGGTATTTAGTGTACAGGGCCCTCTGGACGGTAAGAGGAATTTTGCATGTTTGCTTTTCTTTGATTTCTGCTCTGCTTTTACTGTTTTTCTCAATTGCTTTTTTCACAATTCCTGGAACAATTCACCGTTTTCTCAAATCTTCACACACAATTTTAAAAACTGACACCTAACAGTACAAACATCTAACATCTGGGTTGAAATGAGTTTTTACCCTCAGACAATACACACAAGCTGTCAAATCACAGACTACATGAGTGTTTGTTACACACTGGAGGGATTCATTCAACACACTGCCACCACAATGTCCAGAATAGGGTTTAATCATAGTATTTCCAAATTCAGCACATATGCAGGTTCATCAGCATCGGCAACAACATGACAACATGACATAACAGCATGATCTTGTCTCAGGTCAGAGTCAGGTCATAGTATTTCATCAGCATCACACATTATGTCTTCTGATGGTGGAGGATGCTACGGTTGCTAATGGCTGCACACATGGTGACGTTGCCTCCTCTCTGGCTCTGAACTTGTGTGATTGCAGCTGTCCAATGATGCTGCTGCTACTTTTTTAGTGAGACTGAACCTGCTTCATGGATAAAGATGGCATTGGCTCAGTGGTAGAGCGGCCGGCTACCAACCAAAGGGTCGGTGGTTCGATTCCCGCTCCTCCCAGTCATTGTCAGTGTGTCCTTGGGCAAGACACTTTACCCACCTTGCCCTGCATGAATGTTGGATGAATGGGTTGGTGGTGGTCGGAGGGGCCGTAGGCGCAAATTGGCAGCCACGCCTCCGTCAGTCTGCCCCAGGGCAGCTGTGGCTAGCTTAGCTTACCACCACCGGTATGAATGGGTGTGAATGAATAATGGTCTCTGTGCGAGCGCTTTGAGTCTGGACTTCCAGAGAAAAGCGCCATATAAATCCAAACCATTATTATTATTATTATTATTATTATTATTATGTAATCATGAGGTTCAGCCGTGGCATCCATCTAAAGGAGTCTCTAC
>OOFC01042781.1:0-36393 GCA_900323345.1 Pseudochromis fuscus
TCGCACATTTCCAAGCCGAAGGCACTTCACATGTGGAAAAAGATAAATTAAAAAGATCAGCCAAAGGGAAGGAAAGGACATAAGATGCAATCTTAATAAATTTGGCATCTATACCATCTGGGCCAGCACTAGCATTTGATGAAAGCTCACCAATGGCTTGCTCAACATCAACCGGGCTAACAAAACCAAAAGAAAAGGAGCTACCATAACAAGAGGTATCAAGAGATAAAGCAGAGTGAGGAGGAGACTGTACTTGAGGTGAGCGGGAGAAGTGCTGACTGAAGGCATTTGCAATAGCTGTGGAGTCGGTCATATTTTTATTATCAATAAGTATAATGTTAGAAGCACAATCAGATTTCCCTAATAAATTATTGAGTTGCTTCCAAAAATATCTCGGATTTTTGAAGTTATTGTCTAGACAATTTTTAAAATAGTTTGATTTGGCATTTCTGGTTTGTAATGTACAGGTATTTCTAAGCGCTTTGTATGCTTCCCAGTCAGCAGGATCTCGAGTAAGACGAAACTTCTTTCCTGCTTTATCCCTCTGTTTAAAGAGACACAGAGTTAACTATTGACAGCTGAAATGTAACCCCGCAGTAGTATACTGACAGGTATGATGGTAAAAACACCAATGGCCAGTAGAGGTCAACACTTCCTCTGGGAATATTTGGTCGACTGCATTAGTCCTCCCATCACCCTTGGATCGTCACATAATCGTAGCACGTTTCCTTTACATTAACATTTGTGTTTTCTGAAGTGCTTCATGAGACAAACGCACCTGGTGCATCAAGACTTTGAACTGCTCCTCGATCGGACTGTAGTCTGCTGAGATGACTGGCAGCCTCTGCAAACACACCGCTGCCGTCAAAGTCCACGGAGAGGTCGCACTTTCTTTTACGATTTGTCTCTGAGGAGTCGTCCGACAAACAACAGTGGTAGAAAACTGACGAAATCCCGTGTTACCTACCACTGTCCTGCTAAAACGAGACAAAAACTGTAAGAGAGACTGACTCGCCATCCTTCTACAGGGCGCCGCCATTTTACTCTGCTACATTCAAAGTACATGCAAAAAAATGTGACGCTGACGATTACTCATGAAAACAGACGGGAACGCCATCTCTATAATTCTCTCTAATAAAATAAAACATATTTCTTGTAGCTTATGTAAACGTTCTTCTTCATTTTCAGTTAAGTTTCTGAAGCGTGACTAGTTGTTACACAAAGTCCTCAAGCGAGCGTTAAATATGAATTTTCATATTTACGAGTGTTTTTGGAGAATTGAAGGCAGCTTTAACCGAGCTCTACCCACAAGTCTGTGCGAAAAACGAACTGTCCATTCCCATGAAAATCGTGGGGGGACGTACTTATAATCTGCTTTAAGAAAATAATTACACATACAATTTATACTATCTATGTAAAAATATTTTGTGGTATTCATTGAAGTGTTACTATATTAGTACATTTCCAAGAAGTGGTTCTATATATTACAGCAATAATATAGTTTCTATAAACTACACGCCCCTCAAGATCTTAGTGGTTTAGTTTACTGGATAAAAAGCACCTTCAATGTCACGTTTGTTGTGTGGTAACTTGTTCAGTGTATAGCTGCAAATGTGTTTATAAACCTTTTTAACATGTACAAATTTAGTTGTGTATTTCTTAGTTCCGTGAGCAACGTATGTCGACAGCTAGCTGCCTCTGGAAACGCAAAAGGAATCTCCGTGTAAGTGTTTCATGTTAGCTAAAAGCTAGCTAACGTCAGTCTGATGTATTTCATTGTAATGCTACAAAATGTCCAGATGTGACAATAACAACAGCAACAATTACTTTCTAACCAATGCACAAGTCTGAATGTAGTGCTAATGAAACTGTGTGTGTACAGATGTGGGAGCAGCGGGCTGCAGAGAACATTATGTAGCAGCGCTGTCCGTCATCAGGAGTCCGCAGCATCAGAAGCAGCGTCTCGAAAAGCCTTCAGGTCACACTCACATCTTCTACACATCTGTTCATTATATTTCGCTGACAGCAGAGTACTAACAGATTTTTGTCCTTTTTTTTCTTTAGCAATTTTCCTCCACTGCCGGGTCAGGACAGTCCACTGAGATGGGATGGAATTAAGTTTGAGGAGTTACCAGTCGTTCACATTAAAGCCACATACAACAAGTAAGTGGAAACTTGAATTTTGTGTTTATGTCTCAGAAAATGTGTTTTAAAGGGTATCCAAAATCCAATCAATGTACTGTATCACTATGGTTTTCTGTATGTAGAATTTCAGACACACATCCCACGGGGCTCTGGTTTTATTAAGGAGAAGTGAAGCCACCTTTTTGAAAGAAGATTTTAACTTTCAAGTAGAAATAAATATAAAGAATTGAGTATACAGTAAAGTCAGAATTCATGCCTTGATATATAGTTGTTGTTGTTGTTGTTGTAGCTGAAAGCTACATGTCCCTGATAAAGTTTTGTAGGTTCAAAGTTGTACAGAGGGCCACAGATTAACCTTACCTCAGCTTTATGTTACATATAATTTGTCCTTACCATGAAACATTAATATAACTTTGAACCACTGCTCCATCAAACTGCTCTGTCCTGTCCCAGCACACACATCCAGCTGACAGACAGCACCGGACAGTCTATGGTGAGGACATCCTGTGGCACAGAAGGATTCAAGAACTCCAAGAAGTCGACGGCCACTGCCGCTCAGACTGCAGGCATCGCTGCTGCTGCGGTGAGTTCTGTCTTACAGTCAAATGAAGAGCAGAGATTTGCCTTAGTGCAGTGTCTCTAACTGCTATGTCACTTGTTATCTCTGTGAACTCGCTAAAAAGTAGGCCTGGTTACCCTGTTTGTCAGTACCCATCACAATAAAAATAAAGGTAGAACAAACTGTTAATGTGACCAGTTGACAGAGCTGACTTGTATGTCACTGTTAAAAAAAGAATCTATAAATTAGTTCATGTCAACCTCATGTGTGTCTTATCTGAACAGAAAGCCAAAGCAAAGGGAGTCACATTTGTTCGTGTCGTGGTCAAAGGTCTCGGTAATGGACGTTTGGTGAGTAGTGACTGTAAATGATCCGACCTTCAGAAATCTTTCATTTTGTTGCTGTTCAAACTGGGTTTTTTTTTTAGCAAAGGAAATAACTGACCCTTGATCTCAGGGGTTTAAATAAGACAGGTTCCATCTAAGGTTCCTCAAGGACCTAATGGGAAACCCCTGATTCGAGTGTTATGGGTTTGAAGGAATGATGAATATAATTTGAGTACATCACTTGTTCACATATATTAAAGATAAAAATTGCTGTTAGATGTGACATTTTTCTTCTGTGATTGTATAAAAGGGGCACAATAGAATCAAATGATTATAGATTAAAAGACAACACTCTTTAGTATCTTGTAACACTGCCCTTGCTCTGTATTGATCTGAGAGTGGACATTCAGCACCAGTAAACCTCTCACTGCATTAAGAAACCATCCTCTAATTAATTTCAGACTTTTCATAATGGGGTTCATTTAGCCCTGTGTCGGGAGCTACAAATATCTTGATCTGTTCTCATTAGCTCTCCTAATGAATGAATGTGTTTTTCCTCTGTTGTGCAGTCTTCAATCAAAGGCCTGGCGATGGGAGGCCTGGAGGTGGTATCCATCACCGACAACACCCCCGTGCCACACAACGGATGCCGCCCACGCAAAGCCAGACGGCTTTGATGATGTCCAAGTGCCAGAGCGCTGTGCATAACATGAGGAAGCCGTTGTGTTGTAATATGCTAATAAAGTGTTTTTTGTTGTGCAACTTTTCCTGGCTGTGAGCTGACCTTACGTAAGGCATTTTGGGGGAAATAACTGCAGATCGGGTTTATTAATGAGCAGAGAACAGGTGTCTGAGTCCTCTGCTGCCACTGTTGAAACATAAATAAACCTTGGGTCTCACTGCAGGCACCCTGATGTTCATTAGTAGACTGATGTTTGCACACAGCACAGAAACAACTGCGTGGGAAGAAGAGATAAAGATAAAAAAAAAAAAAAAGTACTGTGCAGAAGTGGCAGCAACGGGAATCAAACCCTTGATCGTGGCCTTGCTGAGCCTGTAGTACCACACATGGTCAGTGAATAGATAACGCAAATTCTCTTAGGAACAAAGTTCTTTTTATATTTTTTGAGACATCCAAACATCTGGTTAACACAGTATAAATACATCAGTGTAAAGCTCTGAAGAAAAAGCTGGCATTTACAGATCAGTCCGGTATGAGAAGCGTTTAAATGGAAACAGGACAAGCATGCAACAAAAACTACTTTCCAGTTTGAGACGGACACAGACTCCCATTTGTACATTTAGGACATCTTTTTTTTTACACCTTAAAATGTTTTGGATTATATAGTTAAATTAATTCCAATTTCAAACTTGTCTATAAACCCTGTGATCCCACACGACAAATCAGCAGGCTTCCCTCGTTTAGTGCAAATGTTTTCTGCCACTTCCCTTTTACCACACAAGTGCCCATGCAGTCAGTGGACACTTAAAAATTAAAAAAAAAAAAAACATTGCAACAGCTGGTATGACTAACAGGTCATGTGATCATGTGTTTTCTGAATCTACAGCTGTGTTAGTAACGTATTAGAATTAGTTTGATAGGGGGATCATTGATACAGTACTGATATGAGAGAACTGGACAGTATTTATAGAAATGATAAAATGTGTTTGATAAATTTGGTAGCACAGCAGAGGTCAGGCTCAAAGCAGCACTGAAACCAGCTGATTCACTGCCGTCTCTTCATTTAATATAAACACCGTCCTACAAATACACATAAAGAAAGATAGCCCTTTAAACTGGCAACGTCTGACTTCCTGTTGTAAATTCTACAACAGAATTGCACTTTTATCGTCCTGCTGTTAAGACTGGCTCCTCCCAGAGGTCCACTGCAGAACAGATCATCGATGCCATCTGTACACTGCACACTTCAGTCCACAAGCTCGAGACAAACCCTGATGAAACATGTTTGAAGATGAGGCCTTTTTATATTCTTGTTTTGTCAACACAGCCGCTCCGATATCCAAACTGAAAGGTGCTGCCATTTACCTCCAGAGCGCTTCACACAGCTTCCAAAATAAACCTTTTGAATTCAAGTGGATTTCCAGAAAAAGGAAATAAATAAGTTCTGTGTTTAAACTGAGCAAATACTTCATGGTAATCTCCTCCTCTCCTCGAGCGTCTCGAATCACTCAGAACATTTTTAAATGCTGGAAATAAAACTGAGTGAAGCCATCTGTGGCCATGTAGTGCCATATTAAAGAAAATTAGGTTATGATATTGCACCGCTCGGCTGAGTTATGCACTGTCACTCAGATTCATTTTGTAGATTTCTGTGTCCACTGTAGTTTTCGCCATGTTGACAACTACAAAGTACAGTACCTCTTACTGTAGTTTTTCCACAACAACCCTGCACTGCTGCTGTTTCATCACTAAATCCCTACCACCTCCCGACCTGCTGCTCTGTCGCTCTGCCTGACCTTTGACCTCTGAAGGGGGAGCAGGAGAGAAAAGGACCAAATTACTTTTAAGACGTATATAAATGCACATGAAGAAAAATGTCTGCTGCTTTACAGCATTTACATGTTCAGAATATTCTGGAAAGCTTTTGAAATGATGCACAAGAAGAACAGCTGAATTCACACAGCTGAAATAACTGATATAGCATGTTAAAAAGTGCAGTACTGAAAATAGAGATTTTATACACACTGGCTATACAAAAATACATTGTTTTATTTTGTCCTTCCTTGACAAAATCTGAACTCTGAATCCGGCAAAACTCAAATCACCAACAGAAGACACCAAAGTCTGGGATCACAGCTCCGGTCGCAGATTTCCTCTCCCCTCCTCTAACCTCTCTCATCTATAGTTCACCTGTCATCAGCCACACATTCAGCGAACAGACTTAAGCACCGAAAGTGCCACGATGCTTTAAAATGACCACAAAACATAAATAACAGGTTGGGTTATATTACCGTAAATACATTACTATGAGCGCCACGCAGCAAAATAACATCGGATCAGCTCACAGCTGACGACAACAGAAGATATGAAGGGACAAAGAAACCATTCCTGCTTTAGTCTGAGGCTTGTAAAAAGCCTGGGAAGCTTTTCCAACATCACTGGGAGAGTAGTTAGTAATGGGCGGCACGCACAACACTGGTTTACTAATATTTATCTCAGGCTTCCTGAAGCTATTGAGGCCTTTTCCCTTGTCTTGATATTCTCCTTCACTGTCAGGTTTGACTGTAGTGGGGCTGACAGCAGTGGGAAGTATCTGGATGAGGCCACATCACATCACTCAATCTTTACAGCAGCAAATATACAGATTACACAAGGACAACAGACTGAACAACTACACGGACTGTAGGCAGCTTTACACCAGCGTCGACATCTCTTTCATCCAGATGGTGCAGCGTGGAAACTTTACAATGCCTGAACACTACTGAAGATGATTGTCAGTCAAACATCCCACAGGATGGGTTAAAGTGAACAAAGTGGAAGAAATCCTCAACAGCTAGTGTTGATCATGCCTTGACAAAGGCACTTAACCATGGACTGTCTCAGTGAAGCAGCCATGAGACTGTGTGGACCGTGTTTGAGCATCAAGTGGAGGCGGAGCTGAAAAACAACTGCAGATGTAGGAGAGACAGGAGCTCTGTATATGACACAGCTCAAAGCATTTGGTGCTTTTTAAATATTGCACTTTGAAAGAAGGAGATGCAGCAAGGATAATAAAATAAGGAAGAGATGGAGTGATTGTGCATCCAGCCCTCTCATTAGGGAATAGAAAAGGGAAGAAATGTTGGCACTGCGAGGTAAGAGCAGGAGTGGATTTGGTGAACTGAGGGAGTGTCACAGAGGCTCGTGCTGAGGAAGCTTTTCTATCACTCAGCATCACTTCCCCTGGAGGTTGCTGAGCTCCATGTCTTCCTTGCGGCGTTTTTGTTGGGTGAAGAGGGAGCTGAAGGGGTAGAGTTTGGCTTTGGCCGGGTAGCGCTGACCGGCAATGTCAACCTCGTAGTCCCCACGGTTGATGAAGTCAGGGGTGATGGGAGTGGGCAAACCCTCAGGGCCTGGAGGTGGAGATACGAAGCCCAGGCAGACATGGCGCTCCAGAGTGTAGCTGTAGGCGCTGCTGGTGGTCGTCCCGGCCAGCTGACCGTTACGGTAGATGGGCTCTCCCCACCATGGCCACAGGTCCAGCTCGGTGTCGTGGTCCTCTAGAACCAGCATGACGAAGCGCCGAAACACGCCGTCCTGACGCTGCTGCATCAGCGCTTCACGACCCAGAAAATCTGTGTCCTGATGGAGAGAGGACAACAAAGCAGAAGATGTTGGTGAAGGGAGGAGAGAGATAAACAGAAGCACCGGTTATGGAGCACAGCTGCACTGCACAGCTCTGTCAGCAGGACTACAGGAGAAACAGTAACACAATGAAGCTCATCTGAAAACAGTGCATTAAACCAGCTTTTAACTGTGAGCCTGTGTCATTAATACTGTGCTGACATGGCTGGAAGCTGAAGACACGCCTGATGTGTCACAGTCTTCAAACTGTACCACTGTTACTTCACAGAGACACCTGTTGTGCCTGCAGGTGCAGCCTGGTGAATAACTCTCCTCCACATGCTGGTGAAGACCCAGATGTTGAAGGTTTTGGCAAAACAGATGGCGTGGCACGTTTTTATTATTCTGCATTTCTCCTGTCGTCATGTGTAAATGTGGTTAAACAACTGAACTGATAACAGACCGTGTCAAACTTGACCCTGAACTCTCGTCCACACTCCAGCGGGGTGGTGAAGGCATCCAGGTCCTGGCCCCAGAAAGCAAAGAACTTCTCGATGCGCAGGCTCCGCAGTGCGTAGTACCCCGAGTTACGAATCCCGTACTTCTGACCCACCGACATCACCTCGTTGTACACATGCAGCGCATACTGTAGAGAGCAGAGGGACACCCTGATGTTAGAGAGTGTTAAACAATATACAGCAACCTCAAACACATGGATCGTTTTCATTGTAAACCTTGGGAGGGAGAATAGATTATATGTTGAAATAAGTCTGCTTGTAACCTTTATTCATAACCGCACAAAATAATGTCAAATGTCATGTATTCCTCAGTGTAGACCGATATAATTTATCTTTACACTCTCATCTTGCAGGTAGCTGCCTCTCAGAGTGACACATATCAAACCCAGACTCAGACGGCAGAGTTATTTGTTATTATGCAAAGGATAGATCATGAACAGATGGAGCCTCTCCGGTGTTTCACTGTTCTGGTTCTGGCTTCTCGAGTTGAAAATTTGTCCTGAAAAACGTACATTTATAGCAGCAAAGTTTAGGCAGTTGTATGAGATTCCCTCATCAGTCTAAACTTCTCCAAAGACTCTAATTGGACACACTTTGATGACTGTGTGAATGGGCTGCCATACTGAGACTGGGTTTCTGCTTTTAAATGATCAACATTACACTTGATACAATCAAATATTTCTTCTTCAACATTCTCAAGTATATATTTAAGAGCTGCTGTCATCAAAGGATGCCACAATCAAAAACAGTGCTGCTCTGAAGTGAACCTGAACCAGTGTTTTCAGTAATAACTCTGAAGGACACCAGAGAGCAGAGTCTAATTAAAAAGAATGACATCCAACATAGTCCTGGACAGTTAACCCCTTGTGTTATAGTGACTAGATAATGTTGGTGTGTGTGTGCAGGTTGCACCTCTATTGGGATGTAGAGCATGAAACCTGGTTCTCCGGTGTGAGTCATGCTCATCACTCTGATCCCGTTGGCGTAGCCCACACTCATCTCCTGTGTACACAGAACACACACGGTCAGTTACTGCTGCTGGCAGTGAGACCAGAAGGACACACAAAGAACCATTTGCCAGAACCAGACATCAGCTTGGCCACGACCCGTACGTACCTTACAGAACATGGAGGGAAAGTGGTCAGGCGTCATGGAGACATACGACAGCTCGGCCAGAACGTCCATTGCACGGGGTCCAATCAGATTTAAAGCTACAGCGTGCAGATCAGAGGCACAGTCAAGGTTATGGTTGTAAATCAAGGTAACAGAATTACAAATATATAAATCACATCTTGGACATGTAATTAACCTCCCACCCTCCCTCCACCCTCCCACCAGGTTAATAAAACATATTGATTGAAAGCCGACTGTGGATTTGCTCTGTGTGCTTTCACCCTTTAATATTCTGTAGACACTAGATGTCAACATCACCACAGAACCAGTGATGGTGCTTACCTGTGTACTTCCAGCTGACATCCTCTAGGTGGAGGTGTGGGTCATTGGGCATGTGTTTCTTTATCCAGGACCAACAGTGGACCTGCTGGTCTGTCGGAGAGACGATGAAGAAGCTGGAGAGCAAAACACAAATCTGAGTGTGAGTGAAAAAGTAAAATCACCAACGATGAGGCCGCGAGAAGTCAGGTTTCCTTAATCAAAGCTTTGTGCACAATACAACCATGCAAGCCTAATGACTGCACAGGGACACTTCAGCACCTCCTCCTTAGGTTTTACAACTATCACTTGTGTCACACAGATCAGCATGTCCTTAGGCCTAATGCATGTTCCCAAACAATAAAGATACTCTATCTAAGCAGCCTGAGGAAGAGAAACAAAATGTCCTGTCATATCCAGATATCCAGCTAAACAGATACACATATTTATGGCTGGCCAAAAAGGAGGCTGAGTGCATGAGAAAGCCACAGTTGTAAAATAAGGAGAGCTTGTTCACCCAAAATCAAACATGATTAATACAACAACTAAACATTTTTCTATGACTGAATTATCTCAAATAAACTACGTGTCTACAGTTGCACAGATGCTTCAAACCTGTTCTTGCTGATGCGGACCACGCTGCAGTCGTTCTCATATCCTCCCCTCTCATTCAGCATCCCGGTGTGGACAATGTGTCCAACGGGAACGTCCAGGTCATTGGCACACAGGTGCTGCAGCAGCTCCAAAGCCTGGTCTCCTGTAGACTGAGACATCAGGACAGACCAGAGGGTTTGACATGAGACTAATGGACAACATACTAACTGGGTGTGACTGGGTGAGCTTCCTATGGTTTTAACTTCGAAGCCACAGAGGGAAGTGCAGCCGCTCTGTGCAACTCAGTACTAATTATAAGTGGTCCATAATGCATCGTGACTCACACTCAGTTCAAACTTGGTAAAGGACGACATGTCGATGACGCAGACGGCCTCTTTGCAGCATTTCACTTCTGCTCCAACAATATCAAACCAGTCTGGCTTGTAGAAGGTCTTACTCTGGTCCAGAGAGAGCAGGTCTACAAAGAAAACTTTAATTAAACCAGGTGATTTCAAAGTTTTAAACAGTTGATGTTCAATTAGAGTACAAAATACATTACAACTTTATATAATATAATATAACCTGCTCCTTAAAAAGAGCTGCATGCAAGTGAAAGTTCGGGATAGTCATTTTTGCTAAACTACCCAGGATTAATGTATGACCAGAGCATATGATGAATTACAACCACGGTTACTGACTTTGATTAAATATTTTTGATTCTCTCAGGACTTGATAAAGAAATTATTGTTAAGTGACTGATCTGTACCTTTCCCTGGAGGAACAAAGTATTTGGGCCTTTCAAAGCCATGTTTCTCCATCCAGCGCGCTCCCTGGGTGTCCAGGCGGTCATACAGAGGACTGGTCCTCAGCTGACGGCCCGTCTGAAAGTCCCACCGAGGAACCTTCAGTTCATAGAGCAGGGCTGAACAAGGACACACACACACACACACACGCACAATAAACACCAGAGCCAGGACTAAAATACACTATACACCATTATAAACATCACCTGTGGCATATAAAAGGAGCTGAGTAACAACTGTTCTCTGCTGTGCAGCAGCATTTCTCTCCCCAACATGATTCAGTATTGATTCACTATTTAACCATGACGACTGCAAACACGAAATCTGTAAAGAGTTCACTGCTCACGCATGACTTCCATCACTCTGTGTCGCAGGAAGGTTCGGCTGCTCTGCAGGTTTCCAAAACGTTTGATGTCCAGCGGCCAGACGTTAGCAGTGGGGTAACCGTAGGTCATCCACTCTGCCAGGTACCTGGAGATCAAACCAAGCAACAGGTCGTTTGTGCTTCACTGGTAATAAACAGAAAACTTTGTCTTGAGCAGTTCCTGAAGAAAACACCAACACTGCTCCTCCTGTACACCACATGTTCACTGTCAGAGATCTGCCTTTTCTTTCATGAAACCTCAGACTCCACAGATCACACAAACGGTCACACACACACAGCATGTGGGTTACTTACAGGAGTATGAGGGAAACAACATCTGTTAACTGAACTAAGGCAAATGTATTTCTAATTAGACAGAGTTTTTCTGAAGAAGCAGATCCCAGAACCCAGAACACTATGAAACCTGTTTCAAGCCATTTCCACCAAAGTTCGAGGTCTTTAAACTACAATATCTGAACCGAGGACATCACTGGTTAGGAACAACAGTCAGCTAAACACAGTTTATGCAGTAACACATATTAAGGTGAAGTGGGATCTGTTGTGAAGACAGAATGAGAAGAGTTGGCGTCAGACACCACAGCGACAGACAGGTGGCGCTGACACAACACAGCTTTCCCAAGGCCCAGTTACTGCACACTGATCACACATCTAATCTCCATCAATCACAAACATGTTTTAAAATGTGTGTGTGGATGAAAGAAAGTGAATCAAACTACATAAGAACATAAACTTAAAATTACATTTTCAGTCTATAATTAACACAAGTGCTTCCTGAACATATATCTGCATTATGATTTCATATATAGTCATATTTACAATAACATGTTGTTGGTGACAGCTGTTCTCAGGAGCAGCACGTGGTGCAGTTTATTTATTCTAACACTATCTGGTAATGTTTGTCCTCACTTATACTGCAGACTAGCCTCTAGCAAATGCAATTAAACTCATGCTTACTTGCCAGCACCTCCAGCAAAAGCCAGGCCTGAGGAGTTCATCCCTGCCAGCACGTAGTAGCCAGAGACGCCTGGCGTCTCTCCCATCAGACAGCGCATATCCGGTGTGAAGGACTCTGGACAGTTGACCAGCTGATGGATCTCAGCAGACTCAAGACTTGGCATTCGCCTCAGCAGGGAACTGAGCATTGGCTCTGAAGGTAGAGGTACAGGGTTGTTAATTCATTCTCTGATAAGAGACGCTCTGAAAGGCTCCAAATTAGAGTAGTGCATTTTCAAATCAGTGGGCATTTATATAAACAAACATCAGCATGATAAAGCTTGATACTTGAGACTTAGTATTTCCCAACTTTTTGCCTAAACCCCAGTGCTTCTACTGCTGCTGCTTCCATTACAAAAAACGCTCAATCATCATTTCTGTTTGCTAAACCACCATCTATTACAAGCCAACTACAGCAAGACCTGCACCACTGTCCTGTGTGTCATCAACAGTCAGCAAGTTATTCCAACAAAATGCTGACGCAGCACCTTGGTCATCACTTACTAATTTGAAAACACAGCACATAATTTTAATTAGTTTTCTTGATTTAATTGCTGACTTGTGACCCAACGAGATAAAAGGCCAGACTCTTGAGACTTCACTCAGGTTGCAACTAACAATTCTTCTCATTATTAATTAATCTGTTGATTATTTTCTCGATTCATGGTTTGGTTTATAAACTGTCAGAGACTCTGACTAAGTGTCCAGAATCTTAAGACGCTCTCCAGCAGCAAATTCTTCTTTTAACAGGGATTTGTTGCCATTGAGCTTAAAAACCTTTTTAATAACTGATTACATCATCAGACTGACTCACTGACTAATAGTTGCAGCTCTAGTAAGAGGATACAAAATATAGTCCGGTCTAATAAATTATTCTCGTACCCATTAATGAGAGATTTTATTTTGAAGTCCCACTTCTGAGATATAATATAGATACTTAACTAACATCCAAACACCTCTCTACAGATTAGCCTGGACCAGTTCAGGTTGGCTGGTGATTAACTCCTGTTTTTATGACAGTCTGTCAAGTTGTAGGAAGAATCTCAGATTACTAGTATGAGGCCAAGGCCAAAAGACAGGTGTGTGTGTGTGTGTGTGTGTGTGTGTTTACATGTCTACAGGGTAAAAAATATTTAGGTTAGCCTAAAACAGTGTGGCCTAAAAATAGAGCAACTCAGTCTTATAATGAAACTATGACATTTACACACAGTGTCCAACTGCTGCTGTAATTTATGTTTTATGTGATCCTCTAAAAGATCCAAAAAAAACTACTCTCTAGAGTGTTTGCAAATGAAAATGTTTTTTTGTTCTAATAAATGACTTTGTTCACAAGGATAAAGTCCATTTGGCAGATTTTATGCAAAACAAAACACACCTTGTATTTGTACCACATTAATGAATTAATCAGGAGATCTGTCCACCCAGAGCCAAACTCTTTCATCTCTGAGCAGCAACTGAAACCATGTTAAAAACAGTGAGTGTACCCAGACGACTGCTGACACCAGCACCTGCCATTCAATATAAATGACAACATGTTTCTCCCTAATTAATTGTGGCTGCCAGCAAAATATAGCACAGCACATGGGTATCATTTACACTGAGGACGTCTCCATCACTTTTTCAAAAGGCTGGTTTTGTATCCACCACTTTTTTGAAGCATAATTTATTAACAATATTCTGAAAAATAGCTTGCACCAAAAAAAAAAAGTTTTGAACGCTTTGAGAAAGGTTTACACAATAAGAAAACAAACAACAACGTAAATATTAAAAGAAACTGAGTTCGTTAAACTCTATAAAGTCCTTCTGAAGGTTTTATAAAATAGCTTATTATAATAGCTGATGGTCATTTTTAAAACCCTCAGGGAATTTTAATGGAATATTCAATGGGAAAGAAATATCAAAATTGTAAAGATAAATTGACAGAAATAAAAATAGCATTCATGTGTCAATCACTAAGTTGAGTGAGTGAGTATAACCTGCATGTTACTGCAGCCACAGTAATGTACATGTTACAGCTGGGGATTACATAACAGAAGACTGTGTATTCTGTACTGCTAAAGATAAGGTTGAAATATCATCTGTAGTTTAGCTAACATGCTTTTTTCTTTAGAGTCCTATTTCAACACAAAGTGACACCCTTGACATAGTGTGGTCTAATTTACTGTACATGTGGTAAATTGTCAGCATCATATAAAAACAATGAGATCGAACAACAAAATGTGGCTAAACTCAGGCTTTCTTATTTTAGAATTGTAATTTAAAGTAACCTTCCCTCCCTCGACGCCCTCTATCACACGCTCCCTTACCAAAGTGATCCCAGTCCTCCTGCATGTTCTGGATCTCCAGCTGGTTGCGGCCCTCGGTGAAGATGGGTTTGGGGTTCTTCTCGAAGCCTCCGGACAGAAGGCCTCCCTGCCACGGTCGTGCATATATCCTGCCGTCCATGTCGATCACCACTGCAGACCAGACACAAACCCAGTGACCCTGCCTCTTGGGCTCATTTCATGTAACATGAACTAACATAATAAGAACTTTAACAGTAAATAATTATTTTCATATTCCCAGTTTAGCACAATATCAATTAGAAACTACTGCAAAAATTAAAGTTAAACCTGGAATCTTATTTACTTATTTAGATAAATGAATGTTATATGTTATGTTAACCCTTTGCTGAACAAATTTACACAATGTGGATTAAACCAATCAGCTCCAGTAAATCTCACAGTATTTCAAAGTTTACCAGAGTTTAGATTTTGTTCTGTGGTGGTGCACTGGTATTGATGGGTTTTAACCAGTGCTGACTGGTTTGCCAAAGCTGAAGAGGGCTGCAACCTTTGCCACAGATCAGCATTTACTCCCCTCCCCCATCTACAGTGTTTGTGTAATTCCTCTCACTGCCAGAAGAGGGAGACTGAAGTTTTGCACAGCAGGTTTAAGGTTGTCAAGTGTTTGATGTGTGAAACCTGGTGTGCTGGGTGAAAGCGGCTCCTGGAAAGGTTTGGTGAGGAGGTAGAAGTGCTCGCAGCCGTGGAGGGGGACTGAAACCTTCATCTCGCTGGCCTGACCCAGCTCGTACGCCCACTGGAGCAGAAACAGATGGAGTGAATGAGTTTGTGTCCTGAACATAGGTTTTAGGTTTTATCCAGATTCAAACTCAGAACTAGCGCCTAATGCTCACTTGTAACAAAACACACTGAAATCACTAAACAATAAAATAACACATAACAAATGTCCTGTTGGAATCACTGCAGCCTGTCCTGCAGGTCCTCACAGCTTGTTCTACTCAGACCAATTCCTACATGTTTACCCTCCCCAATCTAAGCTGGCGGTAGGACTTCCTGATCCATTACTATTTGTATCACATAATCCCACTCTCAGGTTTACCTGTCCAGCACAGTTGACAAAATATTCACACTCAATGGAGCCACGGTCAGTCTCAACAGCTACTACATGACCCTTCTCTACCAGAACCTGCTGAACACTGGTTCGGTCCAGGATCTGAACCCCTGGATGAGATGGTAAGAAAGTCAAGAAGGCAAAAAAGAGAGAAAGGAGGGAGTAAAAAAAGAACAGAGGAAGGAAATGATGAGCAACAGTAAAAGTAGATAGAGCTCCTTGTTAAACATTTTGCCTAATATAGTCCATTATTAGACTTTCAAAGGCAATTTGTCAGTTAAAGTTACCTTGTCCGGCAGCAGCCACAGCCAGGGCGTGGTTAACTTCAGGTGGAGACACCACAGCATCCGCTGGGAGGTGGAGTGCCCCCACCAGGTCGTGAATGTTAACAAGAGGGTGGAGTTTGGCCACCTCTTTGGGTTTAATGACATTACAGCTGATCCCCATTACCCTGAGAACAGGGTGAAAGGGTTAGAGTTATTTCACCTCTTAATCAGCAGACAGGAACACTCATGCCAGGCATCGTGCCAAACACAGAGTTTACAACTTCTGTCCCCATAGCTGAGAGAACCCTATCCACAGAGCGTCCTGAGTGATGAACATCATGGCTACATGGAGAAATTCTTCCCAAAGTACACACATATTTATTTTGTAGTTTTATACAGTGATATATTTTATATCACAGAAAGTGTGTATTTTTCACCTGACTTGAAGAGCAACACACCACAAAATTTCAATGTACTGTCCTATCCTGTATAAATAACAATAAAAATCTATTCTATTCTAGACTCAAGGCTGTAGACATTGTTGAAGGTACTTCTACTTAATATTGACTTCAGGTCTTACTTGAGTCTTGATGCCAGGCGCTTAAGAGAGATGAAGCGATCCTGATTCTGTGCCAGACACAAAGACCCTGTCTTCACATAACCTACAAAACACACACACACACAGACCGCACATTACACAAGTTAACTACACTCAAGCTCTTCTCCTGTTCAAATAAAGTAGGGAGATGTGGAAAAGACAAATAGAGCTAGTGTTTTGCCATGGTACATCACATATCCTGGACCTCACAGGAAGTGGCTGGCAGTGTTGGCCTCATGCTAATGTTTCATCTGCATTACTGTAAAATGTTCTGTGCTGAGATATAGTGCAATGGGTCTGTGTCATCGTCTGTTTTCTACTCACTTTATAAGCTATGACCTAAGGAGATAAAAATACAAATGGTGTTGCACCAGGTTATTAAATAAATGAGATAAGGAACAAATGTACTTGTGATATGTGTACAGTAATTCATTAACACAGAGTATAATGACATTAATAAACCAGTAAAGACTTCTCTACATGAATATTACCAGAGTAAGTTAAATATGAGTAAAGACAAATCACATGAGTGTCTGACCTGTTTTCACCCCGGTCTCCTCCTCCAGCTGCTGGTATAGACTATTGGAGTAGTTGGCCATTTGACACTCAATGGAAATAGGCTTAGCCACACTGACGATGCCAGCACACAACCTAGTTGTCCCGGCACCGAGCCTGGTTAGAATAACAACAGCCATTATGACATTAGCACATTAACAATGTCAAATCAAACAGAGCTATTTACAGATCCACTATCACCTCCTACTGTTAAAACTGTCTCTATCCCCCTACACCTGCTCCACCTCACAGGAATGTCAGAAGTCTGGTTGGATGACAGTGGGAATGTCTCTTTTAAGGCTAATTCAGCCAGTCAGCACATGGGTTTAACCTACCCTGACAACAATGCTGCCTCTAAACCCCCAAACATACCCAATAAATTAAAGTTTATAGACATTTATCTCACCTGCCCTGCTCCAGGAGGACAATATCAGTCCAGCCCAGTTTGGCCAGGTGGTAGGCCACCGATGTTCCCACGATGCCTCCTCCACAGATCACCACCCGGGCCTGGCTGGGTAGTGGGAGCAGTTGGGAATCCCCACTGACTGCCATACACTGGGGGGAGGTCCAGAGGGCCCTGCTGGCCAACCTGTACCCCGTGTGGGGAAGCAGCAGCCGGGGGAGCATGACAGGGGACAGAGCCCTGGAGCTCCGCACACAGCTGCACATAGCTGTGTTTTCTGCAAACACACACATGCAAACACACAGCCTCACATACTAGTCAGGTATTTTACAACTGAAGGTTACTATAAAGTAGGTGTAACTGTCAACAATACAAATGTCACTGCCAAATTTCTATGGGTTGCTCCTTATGTAGTTGCAGATTTATGGAGCCTATAGATGACCCATTATGTTGTTACTTTTACAACATCAAACACAATGTACAACACTTAGTATCACAGATTGGGCCTGAAAAGACAACAAGGTTAACTCACCACAGACCTTCAACTGTCACAACTGTGTGACAGACCTGTGTTAGCCCTGAAGCATCGCTGCAGCACCACAGCTAGCTTTAGCGAACGGTTGGACGATTTCTAAATTATCCAGAAAATGTATTTTAGAGCTTAAGTGCCTTGGGTGCTCTGTAAATGAATAAAGTTACGTGAAAAGTTTCCAGACATTGTTGTGTTCGCGCTAGCAGGGTTGAAGTTGGTGGTAACGGTAGCTGCAGAGCTATCGAGCAGCTAGCTAATGTTGATACTTCGCCAACTCTGAAGCTAAACGTCACCATGGCGAGAAACTCCTTCTCCTAACGTTTTAATTACTGTTCACAACAACCTCACACTCACCAAGTCACCAGAATCCAGGTGTTGTTGATAGTTTAATGACAGAAGTGAATCCCTGTGACAGTGATATGACTGAAAGACTTGTTTGGGTACAGCAGTCAGCAGCGATATCAACCTAGTCCTAAGGACACACAGCACATCCGGTCTCAACTTTCAAAATAAAACCATTCACACGTTTGTACGTTACTAGCATAGACTTAGACCAGACTAGTCTAGAATAAGGTAACATCACTGAATTATTACTTTTGTATTTAATTCACAAGGATGTTTCTGTCATACATAAAATCATAAAATACTTCTAACCCCACCAGAGTATCTACAGTAACTTATGGGCAAGCATAATAAAAGGCCTTTATCTTATCAGGCCGCATGTGTGTGACTTTATATTTCATTTACTTTAGATCAGTTCCATGCTTGCAGCAATACATGTACTGCAAATATCACTGTGTGTAAACAGCACGTCTGAAAACTCTAAATATTGCAATTATCCATTATCCAGTAACAACATTTTAACTGTTGCCAAAAATAAAAATGTAGGTGCGGCTGTGATGGTGCTTGGTTTATTCTGAAAGTGACTGTGGCTCCACAAGATAATAAAAAAAAAAAAAACATTAGATGATTTTAAAAATGTATGAACTTACCCCTGCTGTGCTGCTACCCATTTAATGGACCAGCTAAATAATGTATTATTAAAGATATATCAGCATCTACACATAGTGACCTGCTGGTTTATTAGAAAGTGAGAAACCCATGAGGACTTATTAATGAATTACCATGTTAATAACTAGTTCATGGAAAGGACAACCACAAGTGAAAGCAATGTGGCAATCCTAATGTTGTTTTTATTAACTACTTCTGATCTACCAAGGTATAGTCATTCCTTAAAAGCTAAAATAACTTGAAAATAACCCAGTGCAGTTTCTGGTTGTAATATAAACACTAAGAACAAAACACCTCAAGACACAGAATCAGTTGCTGCATGACAAGCCACGAAGGAAATAGTAAACTATATTTATTGACATGTTTAAATTCAGCTATTTACAAGTTCTCATGGTGGGCAACAAAAAAACATTTTACACCAGTACAGTTACAGGAATCTGGCATCCTGACACAAGAGTCAAGATGATGCTCACTTATACGTAACATCGGACACATCGGTAGCGTGTATGTATGACTGTTGTCGTCTTGTAGTTCACAATTGATTTTAAGTTTACCTCAGTAGCCCCATCTCAGGTGTGTTTTGGCACAGTGATAAATCAACAAGTTTGAGATGTGTGTGTGTTTTTAACATGTTTTCATTTATTCACCACAAACCACAGACAGTGTACTTTACATTACTGCTGACATTACCCAGCCATGATGCCAAAACATAAAAAAACACCGGTATTTTCCTTTAACAGAGACTGAGTTATGCTTTTTTGCCACAAGATGGTGGTATAGTAAAGAAAAAGGATCCTGCTCCCCACAGAAAGCCAACACAGAAATTGGATAAGACTAATCATATATTACAGGGGATGAAACAAAACATAATTTATTGTTAATTTATCTGGCAGATTGCATTAACAGACATTTTTTTTTTTTTTGTCTTGGAACAACATAGACTCCAAAAGGAGTCTGAGATTATGGGTTTAATTTTTTGGTAAGTTTCTGAGGACATCAGTTAAACTCTTGGTGATTGCAATACAAAACAAAATCAGTGAAAACACATCAGGAAACTTTGTTTTTATGGCGGTGGCTTAAAGGTGCACTCTGCTAAACTTCATTCTGTTCGGTGAGGTCCTCTGACACGCTGTTGAACTCAGTGGCCCGAGTGCTCATCCCCAGATACTGCTTCAGGAATTCGCTGAAACGTTTTTGGTTGTTCCACTTGCGAGCTGACTTCCGAATACCGATGAAGCCACCATACCTCTTCTGGTACGATCTTCCTGGAGACATCAGTTTCTTGTAGCCGTGCCTCCCTTTGATGAAACCACCAAACCTCTTGGACACGCTCAGCCCTACATCACCCTGTCCTCTCGCTGCCACATCGGCATCCCCCGCTTCTTGGCCTGCCTCGTCTTCTTCATACTCATCCTCGAGGGACAGGGCATTCTGGGAATTGTAAGCAGTGTTCAGCTGACTGCCCTTGCCACCTAGATCTCTCTCGTCCATGCCAAGTGCCCTGGTCACATGATCAAACCGCTGCAATGCAATGGGCAGCAACGGACCTGCCTCCAGCTGCTCCACTTCCTCTGGAAACAAGACCTCCGCCTCCTCCTGAGATCTTTTCCGCATGGTGCCACCGAGGGAGGAGATGGACGATGACAGAGCCTTACAACAGAAGTCCCAGGAGAAGGACGGGGAGACGCTGCCTTCGCACTCAATGATGCACACCTGATGGAGACAAAGACAAGACATTAGTTTTGTTTTCTCTCTAAAGTTTACGCAGTTTATTCCTATCGTGCCACTGAGAAGCTGAAAAACCTAAACCTGAAGTGTAGGACTTTTACATAAGTGAGTATCTGCTATATTAAAGACACATAATGTTGATGAAGCCTCAGCTTCAGGTTAATCTTCCAGGGTCCAGAGTGGAGCAGCCGTGTCCACAGAGCATACAGTACATCAGGGGTGTCCAATCCTGGTCCTTGAGGGCCGCTATCCTGCATTTTTAGATGTTTCCCTCTTCCAACACACCTGATTCAAATGACCAGGATCATTAGGAGGCTTCTGCAGAGCTTGATGATGAGCCGGTCATTTGAATCAGGTGTGTTGAAAGAGGGAAAAACCTAAAACATGCAGGATAGCAGCCCTCGAGGACCAGGATGCCCCTGCAGTACATCATGTGTTGATGGTGTTTGTGTAATTACTCTTGCAGCCAGAAGAGGGCAACAGAAGATCCACACCACAGGTTTCATATGAAGTGTGATTGTGTTGTATTGAACCACATAATTCTTTGCACACACAAAAATACTTTTCCACACCAATTTGTTTTTGTTGCTGAAAGTCACACAGAAAACAGTGAAATCAATATGACAGCAGGAGATTGATAAGATTTCTTTGCCTGTTCATCACCTTTATCTTCAGTGTACGGCATTACATTAAATTAAATTCATTTTTTGAAAGCTGGGACTCTACTAGTAACTAATAGCAGTCTAACCCTAATCATTTCTTTAACCTCAGCCTAACCCCAGAATCTTTACCTTTGAATTCTTTACATATGGGCCTGTTTTTTAAATCCTTCAGAGGGAGACAGGTCCCTGTAAATGTGGCATAAACAGATTTATAGCCCCATAACATGAGTAATACAACCATGTACGTGTGTTTTATTGCCTGCCAGGATGCATATGTCAGAGTAAGACTGAAGCCTACTACAATGTGTGAAATTGCTTTCAGTGCATTATCCACCAAGCTAATCATGGAAGCTCTGGTCCTTCATTGATTTACAAGCAAAATGCTTTTCAAACAGAAAAAGATAAAAGAGGGAAGAAAAATTAACAAAAGCAGCTTGGACTTCAAACCGGGGGCAGGAAGTTAGCAGAGGCCTGTCAGCAGACAACTGTCTTTGAAGTAGTAATAGGCCCGATTCAGAAGGCTGACCTGAGGGTCCTTTAAATATTACTGTATCCTTAGTGTCAAACACTGAAAGCTTTGTTTGAAGCTGTCTGCACTTAGATGTCTTCTAATGTGCTCCCTGCAAAAATGTCCAAGAAGCAGACATGTCATTAACCAGAGAGAAACAACCACGAGGCACAAGCACGGAGAGGACACACATCTATCCCCAGGAATCAATTAGCCAACAAATTAAAACTCAAATGCCAAAAGGGTAATGTGTTGAGTCAGAGACAGTGAGGGAGCTGTTAGAGGATGGTGGGGTGAGGGGTTTCCACTTATTTTATCACCAAATGAAGTGATGAGTCCCAATGGAGGGTTGGTGTTTTGTGTGGGTTTGTTTACTTGTGAGTGCTGCCCAGTTTTATCTGGATGAAACGTTTGCAAACTTATGGAAGCCCTAAAAGGACGTAGTTAACTATATATTTTTTTCCTCCGTTGTCCCGCATTAACGAGATAATTTCAGTGGTTTTTTCGAAATCTTGAGTTATTTTTCTCGTTATCTCGAGAAAACAAACTTCTTTTTCTCAAGATAACGAGCTAATTTTCTGGTGACTGCACCACAGTAACATCAAAAGATCATAACTCCAAACCATGATATGCAAAAGCACAAACAAACTGAAGTAAAGCTCACTGTGTGCAGCAGCAGAGTGGCGCGTCGTGGTCCGGATAAAGACAGTAATCAGACTTTTGTTTTGATTTCTAGATCGCCAGAAAATTATCTCGTTTTTTCTCGAGATAACAACATAGTCCTGTTTTCTCGCGATAACGAGAAAAATAACTCGAGATCTCGAGAAAACCACTGAAATTAACTCGTTATCACGGGAAAACGGAGAAAATACAAGTTAACCACGTCCTTTTAGGGCTTCCGTACAAACTAATATTTCAGAGAATTCTTACATTTATTTATTTACTGCAGTTACAAGTTTCCAATTGTAACTGAAATTGCTGAAGGAACAGTCACTTCCTGCCTTTGTACAGAGGACATGTTGACATTTGTTACTAATAACTTTAACAGTGGCTCTGTTTATTTTCCAGTGTCACTATAAGTCTCTACAGTGGGGCAATGGGCCATCATGAATGACACCACAACACCAAACTGAAGCAGCTGAGTGGAATTCAACCATCATTAGGATTAGTTTATTTACACATAATACAACTAGAACAGTAATACTGAAGGTATAATGGATCTGTGTGACTTACACTCATACAATCTGCAGTGTGTGTGTGTGTGTGACTCCTCACCATGGTGTTGAAACTGAGCTGTTTGGGCAGGATGTTGCTGCAGGACAGGCAGTCAGCCTGGCAGTCGCTCTGTCCAGGATCACACAGACAGAGCAGCAGCAGAGCCACCACCGTCTTCATGGTCCCTCTGTCTGCTGCACAGCACAGGGCAAAGACATGTTCAGTCCAACAGGTCGATACACTTTCATTTATCTGACTATAAATAAAAACTGAGAATTCAACATTGTATTTTGGTGTTGGACCCTTTTGGTTGCTCCAGTTGAGTGAATTTCTCCATTGTGAGATTAATAAAGTCTCTCTTATCTTATCTTATCTTAAAGTCAATTTGAATGACACTGAAATGAAATTTAAAGGAAAAATGTTCTGCATAACTGTACAAGATACAAAAACTCACATTGTGAAGCCAGGAGTTTGGCATTTGAATGTCTCCATGTTGGTGGTCTGGAGCCAGATGTGACCATATTTGGATATGTAGGAAGGAGTGAGAAGGAGGGTCTGACCCTGACCACTGTCCAATGTGTATGAAACTAAAGTTCAGGCAATTTAACTGACCACACCCTTAAATTTTCCACTTTCTGAAGCCTAACGATGAAATGATTTTCAGATGCACCAGCAGATCACTGAGAAGAACAACTTCAATACAGAATACCACTGAAATATCATCACCTTTTAAGATCATATGACGAACTTGTTGCAGAGCTTTTACCCCAACAGCTGCGGAGAAACATCTTTTATTTTGGAGTCGTGTTTCTGGCCACCTGGCAAACATTAAGTCTGTTACTCACTCTGCTTCAGCTGTGGTCTCCACTGTTCTCCACCAACTCCTGAGGGAAATATGTGACTCTTAAATGTCCTCACCTGTGAGCTGGTGTCTGTCTGCTGCTGAACACATAATGTACAGTGGCTAAAAATGCTGTTTACACCACATCAGAATAATATTGTTTTTATTATTTAGTGGAAGGTTTGAGCTTCACTGGATAAATCTGCAAATAACATCTGAATATCTGAGTATCCTCATCACTAGAGATATTGTGGCTACTCAGTGTGGTTGTAGGTGGAGATACACTTGGCAGTTTACATGTGTTTCTGGGACCTGACAGCCACCAGAGGCTTCATACAGATTTATGAGGAGGAGGGATGGAGGGCACAGTAGATCAAGATATGGGAGATCAGAAGATGTTATAACAGGCAGCAGTGTTCAGTCTATAGCAGCAGTACATCTGGATTATACCTCAGTGGATGGTTATGCTCTCCAAATAATAATAATAATAATTTATACAGCACTTTTCTAGACACTCAAAGCACTTTACGTACCAGTGGTAGTAAGCTATGATGGCCTGGGGCAGACTGATGGAGTCTGCACCTACGGCCCCTCCGACCACCACCAAACCATTCAAAAGTAAAGTGTCTTGCCCAAGGACACACCTACAGCAGCTGGGAGGAGCAGGAATCGAATCACCAACTCTACGGTTGGTAGATGGTTGCTCTACCACTGAGCCACTGCCGTGCCCCTGTGTTTGGTAGTTACTATGATTAACATCTTCTACCTGTCACCTGTGTGATTTATTAGTATGTGGGTCACGAAGGAGAAAAAGACACGACTCGGTTAAGCGACAGCGACCAGAAATTAAACATTAGTGACACCGAGCGTAGCAAATACAAGCAGTGACAAAAAGGAGTAAAATAAAATAGTTTGACCTTATTCCAGTAGGATTGGCCCAGTCTGGTGAGTCTGACGTCAGAAACACAACCAGAGTTTTCATCTCATTAAACAAACTCGTTAACTCCTTTAATTGATGCCTCAATTAACGCCTCTGGCAACAATCTGAGTCACTGTTTCTTACTGACGAACACACACACACTCACATGCACAAAGTATGCACAACACTTACACACTCACACTTGCACAGACACACATAAATACATGCATTCTGACTGGATGTCCACACTGTGTGCAGTATAATACTCTGACACAAGCACCAATGAATTGCTTTTTCGGCTGTAGGTTGTTATTATCTATGAAACTGATGTGACGGAAAGTAAAACTAATTTGTCTTCAAATACAATGTCTTAGAAATTTGGATTTTATTCACAGTAATTAAAAACTGATAACTGGTTCAGTCCAATCTTCAATATAAATCAGCAGAATTAATTAAAATGAATTCATATGTGCGACCAATAAGAACGTGTCATGAGACTTTTTTTTTTGTTTAATAGGAAGGAGGACGGGCTTATCAGTGAAGGACAAAATGGCAACTTTGCAGGGAGGAATATGAGGGCGGGACACAGGTGGCAGATGGTGGTGGATGTAGACAAACAGCTTGTGTGGATTCATTTGGCCGGACTCTAGTTCTCCATCCTCCTCAATGACTCTGCACTGACATGGCTCCAAAAGCATAAAGCATGAAGAAGCCGCCGTGTTTCTCTTCCTGTTTCTGTTCTCTGGGGAGGTGTGGTCAGAGGAGGCAAACACAGGTGTGACATGTATGTAGATTACTGGAGAGAAATATGAACCCACCTCTGTACTGTCAAACCATCTTATCACACTCAGGAGTCTGACAGTACAGGCCTACAGCCATGCTCGCAGCTGCCTTCTACATTTGGTCTGTTTGAATCTTAACATTTGATCAATTTCACTAAAGACAAATAATTTAGAAATTCATATTTTAATGACTGACTTTTGAAAAAATAAATAAAAAATGGTGATCAACAAAAGGATTGCAATCCATCCTGAGGGGAACCTGAATTTCTACCTGAATATTGTACCCAGCAGGTCATTTGTATAAGAAGCTTGTTACACACTTACATTTAATTGACAGCACCATTTAGTGTCTGTATTGATTATCAAGGGAGCATGTGAGGCCTTGTAGTCACAGAGCTGCAGAGTCAGCGTTGGGAGGAGGATGGTGGATGGAGGGGCCAACAAAACACTGGAGTTTGACAGATGATTTCACACTTAGGCCCAGTTTTCCATACAGGGATTAACCCTAGTTCTAGATTAATTAATGTTTTAATGCAGGATTTATTGAAATGGTTGTCTTAGACATGGATTAAAATAGTCTCATAATAGTCCTAGTCTTGAGTTAAATAATCGCCTTTCTTGAAGAAAGACTAGATCAAATCCAGGTCTAAATAAAGACTAAAATTAAGACTGGGCAGGGGCAGGTTTGTGTTTTCACCTCTACTTCCATTTTAACCGTAAACATTTTGTTTCTTGAAATGCACAGTCATAAAGTAAACACAGACAACAAAGAAACACTTTGTTGCCTGTTTCCAACCAACAGTCAACATTTTAACTTTTAACCATGACGCACACTGTTGTTATTGTAACCGAGGTGACGACAGCTTCTCACCAAACCTCACCAAGCACCCTTCATTTTCACAAAGAACCTCTGTGGTGGTTCAGGTTGATGACTTGTAAATTCATCCAGAAAATGTTGAAGCATTTTAGAAACAATTCTTCAAGGACACAGTGGCACTAAAGGAAAAGTGAGAGGATCATGAAAGTCACCGAATCCTTCCTCTGAGAGTCTTGAATGTCGGTATCAAAATGTATAGAAATGGACGAAGCAAATGTGACGTCAAATATAAATATAACAAACACGACGATGTCGCCGTGTTTGTTGCTTGGAGCCAGAATTGATCATATTTGGAAATGAAGGGAGGAGTTAGGAGACTCGACTTCAGTGCTGTTGTCATTGGAGATCAGGCTTGTGGGTCCAGCTCACCACGCCCCTAAATATTCCTCGTTTTGAAGCGTAATATTATTTTTTTTCCAGATGGACACCCAGATCACTGATAACAAGAGTCAACTTTAGCTCATGACATC
This sequence comes from Pseudochromis fuscus, assembly GCA_900323345.1. Taxonomy (NCBI): domain Eukaryota; kingdom Metazoa; phylum Chordata; class Actinopteri; family Pseudochromidae; genus Pseudochromis; species Pseudochromis fuscus. Next base: position 26,803 of record OOFC01042781.1, read on the forward strand.
AGAATGACTTGTGAAAAAAAAATATTGACCAAGTATTTCATGATTCAAAATGACCATTTTTTGAATTGAAGTCAATTGGAGCATTTTTGGTGCCAGCCTGCAGTGGTCGTCGGGTGTATTGCACTTTCACTTTGGCTTCAGATTTGAGTCCCACTTGCTTCGTCCTGCTCTATAAACAATCTGTGGCTTTAAATCTTCCAGTAGCTGTTGAGATGTTTCTCTCTGAACTAAGCAACTAACAAAGAAGGAGGACAACTCAGTTCTCCTGTCAGAAGGATTTTGTGCATAAATCTTCCCTTTGTGAAACATGATTCAAAATGAATGTGTCAGCTGTCATTACAGGTTTAAGGAGCAGTCTCAATGCTGCACTTCAGGGTTGATGCAGGGAAAGGCTAACTATTGCCAAGTACTAACAGTTCATAGTGCAGCTCCTCTTTCCTTTGAAAACAATTGATTTTCTATCCCCAACATCCCAGGATGGTATTAATACAACCTGGCTGGTGTCAGTCAGGTCTCACTCAGGATATTACAGATATAAGTTCACACACAGGAAGTCTTTGTCTGTTTTCTGTCAATAAAACACGGTGTTGTTAAAAATCCTGTAAAATGAAGCAGACTTCTCAAACACCGACTCTTCACTGTGGTCTTACATTAGAGTCTGCAGGTTCTCCTGAGAGCCCTCCAAACCCAATTATTCTGCTTTTAATTAACTGATTAACCACTAAATAAACCAGTTAATTAAGTCATTACAGTGTGGGGCTGCGCTGAGGTGCTTCTGATTGAGGTCTTACAGTCCAGTGGATGATGATTAACATCATTTTTCAGATGAAAGGAATTCCCTTTCTCAATAGTATTTTCTCCAACAGTTACATTATCATCCATGATTGTTATACCAAATGTCTTTGTAAAGTATTTTTATGTGTCACTGTTTGTAAATTTAGGCTTTTGGGGATGGGAAAAAGTAATAGACCATCCTCACGCTGCTGAATTGAAAAAGTGCGCCCGGTCAGATGTTACTGTTAATGTTAAAAAAACGTGTGACTGTGTCTTCATCAGTCTCATCATCCAGCAACTCACCCTGAGCACAGCCCTCACAAATTCTCAAACTATCTCACACCATGTCATCAGCTGTTCCCACCATTATTTTTCCTCCATTACTGACATTTTCTCATCAAGAATAGGAAATATAAAAATAAATGACTCCCGGCCTGAAGCGCGCCTTAAAGCCGGATTATTCACGCGTGGTTGAACGGAGGAGCAGTGTGTGCATCCGCCTTGGAGAACGCTTTTTCAAAAATATTTTCAAACGCTGAACTGCAGATTATGTGTAATTTATGTAATAACCACCATATTGTCAAATGTACGTCAGTGCACCTTGTCGGTATCTCCGCTTGGCTGTAGCTTTTCCTACTTTGTCCTGACGTGCCAGTTGTTCCCATGCAGGAGAAGAAAAAGATGCACTCATGTGGATTTTCATATTTTACTGTTCACTTCTTTTAATATGTTTTTTTAATCAGGCAGGATTTGGGTGGGCTGCACTTGCAGATTATGTTTTTGAATATTGCTATGTGCAGCAGAGAAATTCTTTTTCAGGGACTATAATGTAAATCTGCAAATGAGTCGCTAATATGATTTCAGTCACACTTGCATGCTTACAGTTGCTCTTAAATCCTTAAAGATTGTTTTAACTGCTTAAATTTTAAAAAGATATAATAAAGTGTAGATTTAAATAGAAGAACAATGGCTCCCAACCCTTAAAAGAAGAGAGGACCTGCATATTAAAGAGAACAGTGAAGCATTGAATAATTAGAGTGTATTCATGATGTCAGTATTGTTAGTTGATGCATCAGCTTGACAGGTAATTAAATGTTACTTAGTCGTCCGCCTGCAGCCAGAGTACTTCATCTTTCAGAAAAGTCACTTTGACTGACAACTTGTCCGAGGCCCACTCACAATACATTGTGCTCTTTGTTGTAATATTGATGTCTAACTGGCAAAATGGCAGAGTGGTCATTGATTTGACACATTCCCGGACAGGTAGATCTATATTACCAATCAGGCTGATTAAAGATATCTAATCTATATCTGAATCTTTTACCTGCAAACATTATCTCCCTGACCATTTATCTGTCATCACCTCTCACTTTCTCAGCCCCTCTCAAGTCTCAGTCTTACCCACTGAAGCTTTTTCCTTCTTCCCTTTAATTCTGTCAAACACACTCTTTTATCTTTCACTACAAACAAAGACAGAGCTACTGCATCCTAGAAGTGCTCGGATGTTTTAACCCACAACTGGGTAAATATTGGACTCACTAAACACTGGGTTAATTTAACCCAATGAGATGGGTGTAAAAGTAACAAAATGTTTTGTAAACACAACAAAATCTTGGGTGTAAACAACAAAATGTCACGTAAATAATAAAATGTTCTGTAAAAAAATGTTGAGTAAAAACAATAAAATGTTGAGTAAACACAATAAAAATGTGGTAAAAAAAACAAACCAATAAGTTGGGTAAAGACAACAAAATGTTGGGTAAACAACAAAATGCTGAGTAAAAACAATAAAGTGTTAAGTAAAAACAAAAAAATGTTGGGTAAACAATAAAATATTAGGTAAATGCAACAAAATACTGGGATAAAACTGTAAAATGTTGGGCAAAAACAACAAAATGTTGGGTGAAAACAATCAAATGCTGGGTAAAAATATCCCATTTTACTGGATTAATTAAGCCAGCATGTAGTTAGTTGAACATTTATCTCGTTCTGGGTTAAAACAACGTAACTTTTTTTTGTGTGCACCTTGTTGTGTACTGGTTTCCAGGGGATTTCCTGCAGGAGTCCCCTGCTAGTCAAAAAGCTACAAAATCAACTTTATAAAAAAATAAGTTGCAGAGCTGCATACGCCTTCTTCTCGTTTCATCATAATAATCACCTCAGTAGTAAAACACGTGATTAAATATATCTTTTTTTTGTACTGAATAATAAAACAAGGATTTATAATTTAAAAAAAAAAACACCAGCAATGTGACCACACAGTAAGAGCACAACTGCAGCACCATCAGCAGAGCACATGGAGTGAATGTATTAGCTCCTGGTGTGTGGGCCAGAGGTTGTATGAGCTGCACTGCTGCTCAGTGACGTGTCTGCACTGTGGCTGTTTTTTGGACAAATCTCAGATCATTGAGAAGAAACCTTTACAAGATGTTCTCTGTCAGTCACACTGTATGTGATGTGGCAGCTGAAGCCATTACAGACAGACACGCTAAGCTGAATCAATTTCCCTTCTCAATGCATCTAATCACCGAAGGTCAATTGATGGCTTAGAGGTGGCTCACACAGACATACGCAGGGGGTCACACCAGACTTATTTCATATTGATTTTTTTGGGATTTGCCTGGAGATGAGGTGATGCGCTGTAATTTCTTATTTTCTATCCCACCTGCACATATTTGAATTTATTTGTTTGTCCTCTGTTTTGTCCCCCATTGTATTTCTGCAAGTTATTATGTTATTATTATGAGTTATTACTACGAAACACACAGTGTGGGGATAAGGAGAAGATAATAACATTACAAGGGCAGACATCTTTACGTTGATCTACTGAGAGGAGTAATGGCTGACTCACTCACACACCTGAATGGAAGGAACCTTTAGTAGTAAGGTTACATTTGTATCTTGTTCTTTTTATTAATTACCGTATTTTCTGGACTATTGAGCACACCTGTCTACAAGTTGCTATTGAATTTATTCGAACAGTTTCATGTGGTCCACTCTGACCGGGTCTGATGTGACAACGCTAAATGTATCAGCACGGAGCTTGCTAGCTTGTATAAAGCTAACGAGCTTCGTGCCGCCGATACTGAGCCACACCGGTGTTAAAGTTCAAAGCGTCGGAAAAAAGTAGCGTCTTATAGTCTGGAAAATACGGTAATTAAATCTCACCAAAGGCTTTCTAAAAGTCTTGTTTTTCAGACTTCTCTTTTATAAAATGGTGTCAGATTATTAAACTGTAACATCATAAATTCTTGTCATGGCTCAGCTAAGACAGGCGACAAAGGTTAGTTTACATTTTTAATGGTGTGAATGACTTGAAAATAAACTACTGAGGGTTGCACATGAAGAAGATAGTTTTGGTCTGTGGATGTTTATTCATTCCCCACTTCAGTGGTTTTCGTAAGCGAGCACTGTGGGCTGCTATTCGTGAGCATCACACAATCAGTGGGAATCAGTGTACACAATGCTCATAGTCTACTTTTCATTTCATTTCATTTATGGCTCCTTTGTCTTGGAGTTAATTGTTTGACTGGGATTTTGTGTGAAGCTTTTTGTCCATGACTAACACAAGCTCAAGAGATTTGTTACATTTTATTCACAAACTGTTTATAGAGACGGATGAAGGAAGTGTGATGTCACCTGTTGGTTTGTGGACTTGAACGTCGCCATGTTGGTTGTTTGGAGTCGTGTGTTGACCATATATGGATATGAAGGAAGGAGTGAGGAGGCGGGTCTAACCCTTGAACCCGAGGTCACTGCCTAATTTGTATGAGACTGAAGTTCAGCACTGCTCTGTTGAATCTGTTAACCACGCCCCTAAATATTCCTCTTTTTTAATATCTACTTAATAATTAACTAATGACCACCAGTTGGAGACAGTATTTTGGGGCCAGCCTCCAGTGGTCGTCATGTGTATTGCAACTTTTTGCTCTTCTGCATCGACTTCATTTTGGAGCCCCACTTGCTTCGACCATTTCCATAAACAGTCTGTGATTTTATTCAAGGACATGTAATATATTAGTAAATGCCCTACTTTGCATTCATTAAAGCTTTTGTGTGTCTTATACAGCACAAAATGAATCTACAGAGGTTTCAGACATATTTGAACATCATCCTACTGAACACTGCTGGGTTTATAATGGCGTTCTTGCAAACTTTTCTAAGTCATCCTACACAGGAAATACACTTTTTTTCAAGTCACAAGATTCAAGGTGGTTAAAGTGATGTGGCCATGTTCATTTACAGCCTAACATTAGCTTTTAACTACTGGCTTAAACAGTCATATTTAAAAACCCAATGGAAAAATCCCATTTGTTTTTTGCTAACTTCCACATTGGGCTAAAAAAATATTAAATCCTCGGAGCACTCGTGCCAATATTGTGTCATCTGAACCGAGTTTTAAGAGTATAATGTGGTAACATTGTTGCACAGCGCTGTGGAGCACAAGAGAAGTATTTCACATCACAATTACATTTCGGATTACAACCGAAAACCTCATAAACCAATATCGACTTTACAAAGGTTCTTGATGCAGTGTGATGACTGTGTCAGAGATGCTGTTGCATGTTGATATTGAGCCATTAACACATTATAACAACTTAATTAGAAGTCCAAGAAATAATTTCTTCCACTGCTGAGCTGGTGGTCAAACTATTCAAACAGATTGAAGAAGTTTGGTTACGAATTCGAAGCACTTAATTACCAGTTAACCTAGTTGTGGCTCTTTTTAAATTAACTAAATAATTGTGTTGTTGTTACTAATGAATTTTGTTGAGGTTTGATGAGGTTTGTTTCACCAAGCGGGAAATATAATTGCCGTCAGAAATTCCTAATACATCCAATTCTGAATTCCAACAAAGTTTTTATCTCTTTGCCTGAACATGCCTCCGTTTAATTGACTGTGATGTTTCACATAAAACATACCAGCCTGTACCTTTAAAATACCCCCCCGGCCAATGGGGGAAGTGGTTTTTGAGTCATTGTTTTGGAAGTATTTTGGACTTTCAAAGTAATGGACTTTTTCTGTATTAAAGCCACAGACTGTGTGTAGACTGGATGAAGATAACATGACGTCACCCATTGGTTTGTGGATTCACATTTTGACACCAGGAGTTTGGCATTTGAACATGTTTGGAGCCAGAGGTGACCATATTTGGACATTAAGGGAGGAGTGAGGAGGCGGGTCTGAGCCTTGAACCCAGGGATGCTCCCCAATGTGTATGAGACTCGACCTCAGTGCTGCTCTCAGTGGAGACCAAACCAAGCTGTAAAAGATCCTAAATGTCATTTTACTTTCAAGTTGTCGACTTTTCATAAATTGACCCAAAATACACTTTGGTACAGGTGCTACAGTTTTGTATCCACTGAGGCTGGTTTGGGTGGGTTAACTGTACATGTCGTGTACTTTTTATTGGGACAGTGGAGTAGACTGTAATGGACACTCACTGCTCCCTGAAACATAAATTAAGGACTAATCATCTATTTATTAATGTCAAATAGGCTGTTGATACAATCTAATCAGATCTGAAGTTCAACATGTGACACAGACACTTACTATGGGCTGAACCACACTGTGAAGGCCCCAAATACAAACAGTATGTCAGAGTTAATGAAGTTTTTTTATTCTGTTTTTAAATGGCCCATCACATCACAAATAAGAGCCACTGACATCAGAATAACTTGTGGAAAAAATGTATTTACTGACTAGTTTATGAATGTTTTAAGTCAATGTGAAGCAGAGTTTTTCAGAGACAGCATCTAGTGGCCATCAGGAGTACTGCACTTCTCATTTGTGAGTCCCAGTTATCCATTCATTCAGTTCATCCATTTCTATTTACTGATTAAAACACTATTTCCAAGGAAAGTGCTGTGAATACTTACCAAAAAATTAATAATTGGATTTGTGAATAACATATCTGAAACTTGCCAAATACTTAATTAACAAGGTTTCCTCATTACATTAATAGAAAACATAATCCAGTTGCAATTATGTCTCCTTCAAAACGTGGTTGTTGTTGCAATTAAACTTCATTCTAAGGAAACAGGGTTGTGGTCGGCCTCTGCTGCTGCTTCATATCCAGCTCTCCTCTTTGAGGCAGACACAGAGGGTAAGTCTGCACCTTTTACCTCTCCAAACATTTTCTCCACTTCCTCCATTTACGAGATAACCAGTCAACAAAGTGAGGATCCCGGAGAAAGGTCAGGAAAAAGAGGAGCTCTGGGGGCAGTGAGGAGACATGAGGTAAGATCTGTGAAATCCTCCCGGTACAAAAGGATGGCCGGGGACCCTGCTGCGGGAGGAACATTGTATTCTTGGATTAACTCCACACGTTTACAGTTAATTCAGTGCGGCCGTCAGAGCTGTGCACGCCATCATCCCGCAGCGTGACCTGTGATCCAGATCTCCTCATCCTGCCTCCATTTTCCCCCCTTTTACAGCCTCTGAGTGAGAATGGTTTGTGGGGGTCAAGGAAGTTTATCCATGAAGCTAATGAGGTGTGCTGTGCAGGGAATCAACAAATGCAACAATACTGACGAGAGAGGGAATTAAAAGGGATCCTTCAGCCATGAAGCACATGAGGCATGGACTGAAATGAGGCTGCAGCTCAGTTAATCCTCATGCTTAATGCTTTCAGGGTTATTTATTTTCTTCCTGTTCATGTATCTTACTAAATGCACTTAGTTCTTTATGAATTTACCCTAAAAACACCAATAATAGTGACAGAAATGGCAACAACTGATCGAACAAACATAGAAATGACATTAATGTCTAATACAGATTGTCTTGTATTGTTTCATTAAACTCTGACAGAGACAGTTTGGCCTTTATCTCTGAGGCACCAATGGTTTCAAAGACGTATTAGATATTCAAACATTCAAAACTCAAATATTTGATCATTTTTAAATTCTAAATTCAACAGTCTCATTGAAAGTATTGGTCAATTTTACACAAATCTGGTGGATTCAAAGGAAATCTTTGATTTTTTTTTGTTGTAAACTGTGATAACGCAGCCTGTAGCTTTCTTCTCATTAAGGAAAAATTGTGTTTGAACATATCTGTCGATCTACATACGCCAGAAACTCATGAGCTGCTACATACACGTCTGAAACAGCTGCTTTAAAAAGTCTCTTTTTTTAAACAGTTTGCTTCAGAAAACCCATTTTGAACGGTGCCTTTGTTTGTGGAGATCCTTTCAAGGTGAAAAGTGAGCCTGAGGCGAAACACAAACATTAGGTTAATTATTCAGTGTTTAAAAAAGTGGGACCTAATCTTAAAGTTTGTTATTGACTTCATAAAGGTTTCCTGACAGCGTAGAAAAAAGAGCACACACCTCTAAGTAATGAGTTTCACACATAAAGGCCTCAAGGCATAAGCAGGATATGAATAACAGAAGTAGACTGCTAATGCTGCGGTTGTAGAAGGACTACTTTTAATAATAATATTAATAATAATCCTCACATCCTCAGTGTAAATTGATTATTTGGAGAAAAAAATAAACGTTCAGTTAAAAAATTAAGGGTTTATATCTTGTAGAAACTAAAACATACATCATAGGCTTCATCATGTTGTCATCAATTGATTTGATTAAAGATCTGACCACCAAATCAATTCCCTTTAGTCTGGTCTATTACTCCAGCCTCCAATAGTCCAGACTCATAAAGAGAAACGGATCTGCAGCAAAACTCTGAGCCAGATGTGACCAGCTGCTTGATATGTGATCAATAAAATCCCATTTATGTTACTTCCTTTAATCTTTTGTCTCTCCTCATGTACCCATCACCGTTTTTTTTTTCAGTCTGCAGGATGTGAATGTTAAACCAACCTCAGATTTATTCTCATTTATTGAAACACGACATTTCAGCAGGAAATCAAAACAAACCAAAAACAGTCATTTAGTATCTCTGATATGGAATCTGATATTCATGTGAGGATGCATGTTTTTGTCATAATTAACTTTAATCGTCCTAATGAGCAATGATGAGGAATTGTAATTAAAACCAAAAGACAAATTAACTGAAAATATAAAAATAGCCCTGCTAAATTTTACCTATAATAAGCAACATCCACTCATACAAACTACCTTTCACTTCTCTGTGTCTTCATCTACAGTCTGAGGTTTTTCTTTTACACTTTCATTCACAGAAGCCACCAGAGCGCAGCAGTAAATCAGGCCTTAACGATTAATGACTAATCACGACCAGCCATTTATGACCTTTCCCTGCATCTTCTTTTTTTCGAAATATCAACGCACTTATCAAAACAAATTGCATGTGCGGTCCTCGAACGCATCCTTCCTCCCGCTGCCGTCTAACTCACTCAGACAGGTAGCACTTCACCGCCGGCGTTACGGGACAACTGCTCCTTCAGAGAGCGATGCACTGACTTCAATCAACACAGAATTAGAGACCTGAGACGTCGCGTGGACTCGCCGCGTGTCGTTAAACCACCTGAAGTCGTAACGAGCGCACAGTCCCGAGGAGCTCAGAGGTCAGAAGGTCACAGCACAAATAATAACTGCACTTATCCCGAGGTGAGTGAGGTTGATGAAGTGATGGAGACGAAGATGATGATAAACAAGCATTACTCTTGACAGGGTTGACACACAAACACACAACTGGTTTCTTTTATCCTCCCTTGTGTCCTGGTGTTTCTGCTACATTCAGGCGACGTTATTGTCTCTCGGACACTGAAACATCATCAACACCAAGGAGGCGAATGGATGTAAAACTCCTCACTGTGTGACTCAAATCAGTGTTTTTTCTCTAACGTTAGTTTTTAAAAATCCTCTATCAAAGGTCAGAGGTCAAGCAGTTTTT
>OOFC01042782.1:0-12196 GCA_900323345.1 Pseudochromis fuscus
ATGTGCACACTTGTTATAAAACGTTAACAAACCTGCACATTTGCTATAGTATATGTACAGTACACACACACACACACACACACACACACACACACACACACACAGAACTATTGATTTGTCCCAAACTGTATCGTATAACACATTGTTATTTAAACACACACACTAACACTCAAATGACCGTTTATAGAGTTTCCCTAAACGTAACTTTCCTTTAAAATATTGAAAGTTGTGGATGTGGAACTTATCATGAATAATCAAAAGTTTAATTATGTAGTTGATGTTCCACCCACTGAGCACAGACTATTATATTGCATCAAATACATTAATTAGCACAATCTTGAAATTCTAAATACACTTTTTTAGCAGAGTATATTCAGTTAATGATCGTAAAGGATGCTTATTTTGCTTTATTTTTATTATTATAATATTTGTTAAGAATCCAAAAACATTTTAACACCCATGACAGAACACCAGCAAAAGCATTTTGCTGCAGGTAGTGTAACACCGTCCACAGCATTTCTGATGAATTTGTGATTTATTCAGAATATAATTTTCTCCATCTTAAATTGGTTTAAAGTTAGGTTTTTATGATTTCGACTTTAAAGATAATGACATACTCTTTGGATGTTACATTTGTAAATAATTTCTAAATATTAGATTAAATCATATTAAATAAAAACATGATTAAATATAAAATATTTACAGTTAAAAATAGAATACAAAAATATTGTGAACAACAAGCAGAACAATACAAAATAAATACTCAATGTGCAAGTTATGAAATGTGAAAAACCAAATAATGATTTTAAGACACCTCTGAAATGCTGTCACTATGTTATTTTATGCGTATTAATATTGGAGTTTTGTCAGGCAACCATCAATAGAATATTGTTGTCATATTAAAGATTTCTTTACAAATTTAACATCCACGCCAGTATCTTTAGGGTCAATCCCACAGGTGAAATTGTAATAAAATAATTTGAAACTAATTTATGATGGAGAAACTTATATCCTGAATAAATTATGTGGTCAGCAATTTGGGAGAAATGCTTTGAACTGTGTTACACTACCTGCAGCAAAGTCGTTTTGCTGGTGTTCTGTCATGGGTGATAAAATGTTTCTGTATTCTTAACAAATATTGTAATAATAATAAAGCAAAATCAGCATCCTTTAAGATCCTTCACTGAATATACCCTGCTAAACAGTCTGTATAGAATGTCAAGAATGTGCTAATTAATGTATTCAATGCAGTGTTATACTTTGTGTTCAGTGGGTGGAATAATAACATCAACTACATAATTAAACTTTTGATTATTCATGGCAAGTTCTGCATCCGCAACTTTCAATATTGTAAAGGAAAGTGACTTGAAGGGAAACACTGTAAATGGTCTTTTGGGTGTTAGTGTGTGTTTTTATATAACAATGTGTTGTAAATAAATTAAGTTTTGGACAAATCAACGACTTCTCAATATAAAATTGAACAAAATTGGCAAAAATCAACAACTCCACATTAAACCCACATTTAAACAAACAGTCAAAACCATAATTTCACGTCTTTAAATTGCTGTTACCCAGGTTCAGTTCTGATATGTTTTTGCTTCTTTTTTTGTATTTCCACACAGTATCAGCTCTACTCTACTCGACCCGCCTTTGATACTGGAGTGACCGTTTCAATTACAGAGGATAGCACCGCCTCCATGTAGCTGGTCGTCAAGCGAAGGATGAGCAAGTTAATGAAATAATCTACAGAAGTCTGGTGTCACTAACAGCGGTTTTGAATTTTTCATGTGAGGAAGTACCGTATTTTCCAGACTATTGAGCGCACCTGTCCGCTATTGAATTTATTCAAACAGTTTCATGTGGTCCACTCTGAACGGGTCTGATGTGACGAGGCTAAATGTATTGGGGGCACGGAGCTTGCTAGCTTGTAAAAAGCCAACGAGCTTAGTGCCGCCGATACATGAGCCACACCGGTGTTTAAGTTCCAAACGTTGGAAAAAAGTAGCGGCTTATAGTCCGGAAAATACGGTAGTTGTTTTAACTCCATATATGGCGTTAATTTATCAAGTTAGAGCCTGGTTAAAATTTTCTCTGAAGAGTGAGGTCCTGCTAGAACCTCCTGCTGTTACACAGAGCAGGAATTGGGATTTTTTTAAACATTTTAAATATAATTTTAACATCGCACAAGTACTGTTATTGTACCTTGGACAGATCTTTTTTAGTGTTTTCTTCCCCACACTGTAGAAACATGTTATCCTGACTCTCACTGTGGAGACTGTTGGCTTGTGATGATGCAATGATGATTCCGACCAATCACATTTCAGTACCTGTTAGTACCTGGTCAGCCTTTCTTTTGGAACCGTAGGGGAGGAGGAAGGAAAAAAAACAAAACAAGAGTAGTCGAGTAGTGTTCAGCTGGTACCATGTAGTGGAAATGTACCATTAGATTACAGCTACATTTGAGTCACATTAACAGTAGACAATGTATTTGTTCAACTTAGATGTTTTAACCAACATTATACCGACATGTCTAATTTTTTTATTGTTACATATTATTCTTTATTATTTCCATCAAAAATTACTCTTGAACTTAAAGTAACAATCAAATCTTTTTACCAGACCACCTGGGTTACTGAATATCATCAGCACCTCAGCAAAGGTCATGAAAGTACATGTGCACGATTGAGAGAAAAAAAAAAACTTGGCCTCGTGAAGCCAGTGGTTCTTATGACTTACGATGTTTTGGCCGAGTGTGGTTTACGCATCATTATTTTCAAGGCGCTCGTGGAACCAAAGCGTTCAATGCAGCACCTGTTGGAGGCCATCACTTTCAGGGCCATCTCCATTGTCATACACCATCTGAAGAACTGCTCAATCAGCCCTCGATAAATAGGATCAGCTGCAGGACGCAACCCGGCAAGAGGGGGCGTGAAAGCCTTGATCTGTAAAGGATCAAGGGCGGTGCAATAGGTTCAAAGCCATACAACTGCCTTTTGGCCGTGGTGTTGCCGCGAGATCCTTCAACATCTGCTCTCTCTCATTTGCCTTTGCCCCCTGAAAACTCATCCTTATAACTGGATACACCCACTCCCCAGCTCCCAGTCGTGAGAGATGGATAACGACAGAGTCTTGAAATCAGGAGCCCCTTGGTTTAACCAATCCCTCCAAAAAGATGAAGCGGACAATAAAAGCTGCCACTCGGAGAAAATTCAATATGGCAGTATAACGAGAATAAAAACGCCACTAATGAGATTCAGCTGCCCTCGCATCCTCCTCCCCCTCCTCATATAGTTCCCCTTTACAACATCCCTTGCCCCGGACACCTCTCACCTCTCACACATATTATACAGACTGAAACACAGGTATTACAGCTTTTTTTTATGTGATAGCATTAAACTGTCCTGCTAGTATATGTTGCACATTTTACACCCAAATGGCAATAAGGACACACATGATTACTGCCCAGGTTTCTCCTGCTTGTTATGCTAATGTGACATATACGACTGAAATGACTCCCAGAGCAGACCGTCGTACGTTCATATGAATCTTAAATCAATTGCAGTCAATCGCAACTATTCAGGCCTTTATTGACGACATCTGCATACTGATGCTCTGCAGGTGCTGTTTGAATGTTTCATTATGTGTCCTCAAACCTACATCTATAGCTGACTAGAAAATTAAAAAGTACTCATAGCTTAATATACAGTTAATTACTTGGAGAGATGGTACAAAATCAAATTAAAGTATCATATATAGACTGCATGGAGGAAGCAATCAGCAACCATTGCGACCATGCCAGTCTTCTATTGGGTAAGGACTTCGGGGTTATGGTTAGACCCGCCTCCTCAGTCCTCCCTCTATATCCAAATATGGTCACTTCTGCCTCCAAATAACCAACATGGCGACGTTCAAATACCAAACTCCACAAACCAACAGGTGATGCCATGTTGAAGCCAATAACGTAATAACAGCTGATAACATAATAAATTTGCTCTTTTTGAAATGTAATAGGTCAATAACGTAATAAAAGTCCTGAACCGATAACGTAATAACTTTTGGCTAGTAACGTAACAATTTAGTACATTAATGCAAATGTAATAACTGAGCCAAAAGTTATTACGTAATCGGTTCAGGACTTTTATTACATTTCAAAAAGGGCAAATTTATTACATTATCGACTGTTATTACATTATCGGCTTCAACACGCCACATTAGCTTCATCCCGAAATGTCAAAAAGCTAAAAAGTTCTTAGTGTTGCTGTTACTGTGGCACAAGTAAGCTGCTGTTATGTGAGTGAACAGCACAATAGTTTTTAAAAAAAAATGCACAGACACCAGAGATGAATTTTCCACCTGACAGAAATGTTAAAGTATTTCCATCCATAGGCATGACAGCATGGCACCTCCATTTTTCAGTCTGTTAGCAGCAGAACTATACGCTCTGCTACTGTGTCCATTAAAAAGTCCAGAAGGGCCTCGACTGAAGCCGACTCTCTCCTCCCGGGCTATTCAGAGCATTTCAGAAGATAATACCCAACTGTTAGCGCAGTTTTACTTCCCCATAACAGCTGGAACATTCAGCCCTTGCAGATAATTTTATGAAAATATAAGCATTGGTATAATTAATGGACATAACCTCTGCAGGAAGTCAATTAGATATTTCCATATTGATCAAATAAAACCATTTTTATGAGGACTGAGATGGTCTATTCTGCTCGATGGGATATTATAATTGATGCTTTAAAGTTGAGAAGGCAGATTTTGGGGTTACTAATTGTACAGTGATGCTTGAATAGGATATAAGATATACACAAGGACTTTCTTTCTTGAACAGTTTCAGGCTTCTCAAAGGCAAAACACAGACTGTAAGTTGAAATAGATGCAATTAAATCCAGTAAATCAGCCACATCTGTCCACTTTTCTTGTATATTTTCCCTTCAGTAGATTAGCAGTTGATAAGTAGCTGTAATACATCTGTCTGATATGCCCGTACATGCTTATTCTAAGTCTTTATCAAAGCTACATGATATTTACACCAAATACAATTCCTTTATTCTACCGTAATGTATTGCTTATAGCTCCAGAGACACTTCACTCCGCTTTGGTTTTGGCGCATTTACACCGGCAAAAAAGTACCTGGAACTTGGTACCTGGTACAACTTTTCGTACCTCCTCTCCTGTGGTTCCAAAAAAAGTACCCGGTCAGGTCGGAGCAGGTACTAAAATCTGATTGGTCGGAATCGTCACTGCGTCCTTACGTCATCACTGCGCGGCACGTAATCTGTCCCCGCAAGCCCGCCATTTTTAAATCTTCGGCAAACCGTGCAGACGTGTTTGAAATAACAACAAGAAGAGAAATGGGATCTGTTACAAATCCTGCCCCATGGACTCAGGACGAGGTGCAAACCTTTCTGTCATTAGTCACCGATGAGAAAATTCATAAAAGATGATGTCACGAATGACGGCCAGCTACACGGAGGAAGGACTATCCTCGGCAATGTAAATGCCACCGAGGGGGACTGATCCCGAGCGATCTGAGGCGAAGCGAAGCGAGTAGGTACCAGTATAAATGCACCAATAGTGATCATCAACCAATATGTACTCTTATTCAAACAGTTAAAGGATGAGTTGATGTTATTTTATATCTTTCTTATTGTTGTCCAGTCCGATGAAAAAGCAAAAACAAGCAGCACTTTAATTCAACTCTATATTTTCTGCTTCCCTAGTCCGTCTGTGTCAATCAATCAGCTCACAAATATATATTCTATTTTAAAATACAACAGGAAATTAAAAAAATAATTAACATTGCACTGTTGTCTGGAATAATACAACTTTGGCAGAGTACTGAGTGGACCTTTAATTACAGTAGTCAGACCAGTTGTATGTGGGATTGACCTCAATCTATTCTACGGTGCCCATGCTTGTTTCAATGAAGGAAAACTTTGTGACATCACAGCTCACTGATGTATTTTTAATAGTTTTTAACCTTATCTAAGTTTGTCGAACTTTTAGTTACTTCATAATGATGAGGACTGTAACATAAACAGACTCTCTGATTGCAGACTGCATCTCAGATTCTTCTGAATGGACTTTGGATGTTGACAAATGGTGTGGGAAAGATATTTACCAAAGCATTTCGACAACACAAACCTCCCATAACACCTGATCCAGCTGTACTGATGCTGTAGGTGCCTTTGATGTGACGTAGCTTCAAAACTATGGGTAAAGCCTTGGATTACATCACAGTTGTGGCAGCTTGTTGACTGGTAACTGGTACGAAACACTATGCCTACTAGTTGCCTAGACTTTGGCTGTACACGCAGATTATGTAGAAGGAGAAAAGTGAGTTTTCCACATCCTGCAAGATCCAAAATGGCGGCAGCATGGGTACGATACAGTCTGTGGGTAACGAGCCATAAAGCGGGACAAATGGACTCCTGTTGGTCACGAACAGCTGAGATCTCCGAACTGTTACCCCCAGTGGTACAGGATCCTTGGAGTAACACTCAAACCCCGTTAGGTAATTTTCTTAATTTTCTTAATCAGTGATCTGAGAGGGCTCACCTGCCAACACTGGAGCATTAGATCATTTTTAAAATTGTCCATGCCTGTAAAACCTGCATCATCAACATGAACAGAGTATCACTGACTGGTGTAAAATAGTTTTCAGGCTACAAACTAAAGAGGAGGGGGAGCTCGACTCATGTTTGCAGCTTGTATCTCCCCTCCACTGTCACTCTCCTCTCTACAGTATTTATTTCTCCAGACCATCCTCATCAAGTTGATTAGAGCACTGAGGGGTAATCCATACTTGCTAAATTGGTTTAATCCATCTGTCTCAGTTGTACACGGGCTTGTCTTTGTCATGGCTAAATGTAATGTGATTAGCCTGCTGTGATTGTCACCCGAGGTATCCCGACTCCACGGCCTCAGCACAATCCCGAGGACACGCCGAGAGTCCCCTAAATGTCAGCTGTGTTTGCAAAGACAGCAGCGACTGAGCCACCTGCTTCACCCAGATTGTCGGGCAACATATACAGTAGACAGCACCCATAAAAAAATAAAATAAAATAAAAAAAAATTCAAACTTTAAAGGATAACTTTCTCAATTTTCTATATTTTTCTTATTGTCAACAAATCTGTGTGCTGTCAGCGAGCCACACCTCCTTTGCAGCGGCTGACAGGTTCCTTCGCTATGAAAGAAACGGGCACTATGGTTTATTTAGAAACAGCTCCGCAGCAATCATCTTCACCCTTTTCAGGGAAGTAGTTCCTGTGAGACAGGGGGCATAGCGTATAAAGAAACTGTCGAATGTGATGGATTAATAAAACCGTACTTGTATGGCGTATTCAGAGGAGGAAATTCAGGAGACGTGCTGAGACAGACAGACTGCAGGCAGCAGCAGATACTGGAGTTACCCACTCGACTGAGGCGTCGCAAACAGGAAGTGCAGATTGTAGATGCTGCAGAGACAGGAGGTGGTGGAGGGACAGGGTTAACTTGAATGTATTGTGGTGACTTCATAGGACGAAATATTCAGACATTGGAGGATCCTGTAGTCCAGACACTTGTAAATTGATAAAACTTACCACAAATATCCACTGTTTATCATACGAAAGCATCTTTGTTACATGACTTGACCATAGTTTTCATAAAGAATGAGGATTATGTGTTTTGACGCAGCTCTTTGATACAGTGAAATAAGTTGAATCAAACCTTGTTGATTCAATATCTTTATCTTTTAATGGGATGTTGAAAAACAAAGAAAATCCTCAAAGTTACTGAACAATTTGCCTTAAAATTAATATAAATGAATATTTATTTTTGTGGTTTTGTTCTGCTAATTATTATTTTTCCCCTTAAAAACTTTCCTTTGAAGCAGTTTGAGATAATTGATGTGAAAGCCATAATTAAATCTGAAAAGGTTTTGAAAAGAGATGTGGCCACCTGTTTCACCAAATAAATAATAAATAAATAAACAAAAAATTATACATTACACCAGAATATGGAGGGAAAACATGCTGAGAGATTCACAGCAAATATTTTTGACATATTCCTCCTTCAGTTTGGTGTTGTTTTGTAGTTTGTTTCCTAGAAGTAATGTGTGTCACCTCTCTCCTCATGTTAGACTGTAAGAGAGTAATCGATTACATGTTAAAGAGACTTTGTTGACATTTGGTTTTAAAATGTGTCTCAGGGGATCAGATCAAAAGTGGACAGTGCTCAATACAAATGTAAACAACCACCAAGACACATCGAGATCGGATTTTTAAAAAAATATTCCATTAAAATTTCATCTTTGCATCATCTACGGTTTAGTCCCCAGACCTGGACAAAAACAATAAGGAGCTTTGGACCCTTAACCTTGAGAACCTTCCCAGATTTGTATACATTCAGAATACACTAGTAGGAAAATGACTTTGTGCCACTAGAGGCGCATTTCCACTACATAGTACCACCTCGCCTTACCTCCTCTCCTGTAGATCCAAAAAAAGTACACGGTCAGGTACGAGCAGGTACTAAAATCTTATTGGTCGGAATCGTCATTGCGTCATCACTGTGCAGCACAGAAACATTTGTACCTGCAAGTCGACAGTCTGCACAGTTATAATCAGAATAACAAGTTTCTACTGTGTGGAGAAAACCACTAACTAGATCAGTTCAATCTACAGTAACAGTGCTTTACTGCAACGTTAAAATTTGATCTAAAACAACTGCTGAAAAATAACGTCAGCTCTTAGCGCCTGGTCGGTCAAACAGCTGACAGAGGTTGTAGCGAGAGTTCATATCTCAGAAAACATCAGAGCAAGTAAAAACATCTACCGTATTTTCCAGACTATAAGCCGCTACTTTTTTCCGATGCTTTGAACACACCGGTGTTTCTCATGTATCAGCAGCACGAAGCTCGTTAGCTTTTTACAAGCTAGCAAGCTCCGTGCCACCGATACATTTAGCGTCGTCACATCAGACCCGGTCAAAGTGGACCACATGAAACTGAATAAATTCAACTGCGGCTTATAGACAGGTGCACTCAATAGTCTGGAAAATACAGTAATTTCTCTTCAAACTGTTTCTGTGACACCACAACAGTAGATTTCTGAAGATTACTTCATTAACTTCCTCCTTCATCTGATGACCAGTTACACAGAGGAGGGACTGTTTTCTGTAATGGAAACACAACCGAGGCGAGCTGAGTAGATACCATGTAGGCTGGTGGAAAAGTGCCATTAGTAGCAGCAAGATGTAAACACACAACATCTTACACAGTGAGCATGTTAGCAACAAGTTGCAACATTAGCATTCATCTGCAGTAATGCTGTTGGCCATATTTTCTCCTCTTTTAGCTCGATTTTGGTCACCACCATCTGGTAAAGGAAGCATCCATGTTTATTAACCAGTTGATAATATTGTTTGTTTTTTTGGGGCTGGAACTTAAATGTTTATTGCAGCTTTTATGTTAAAAATAACTTGTTATTTTCTTGTTATTAGTTGTTATTATGTCTGTTACCTTGGAAACAAGTGTGATGAGAACAAAATTGTAAAGTTGTGAGACAAGATAAAGCTCCATTAAACTGAGTGGATCTACACAGTTGGGTAATTAATTGCTTTTTTCGTAACACACTTTCACAATCAACATATTGTTCCAGTGTTTCTATGAAAATACAGAATATTGCAGCTTTAAAAGTAGTGAACTAGTCACCAAGAATACAATACAGCTTCACCATCCTTTCTCACACAGTGAACTTGTTGCTATAACATTTGTCGTGTCACAGATTTAATGCAGGAGCCAAGTTGGGCATGAAAGCAATTTCCCTAACTCCCAGTAACCTGCCACCCCTGATTGATTTAGACCTCCAACCTCTCAATCACAGCTGGCCAGATATTACACACAAGCAGCAAATCTGGTTTCTAATCTGGGAATATGTGATGATGGAAAGAGGGAGCCTCATCTGGTTCTTCACGATTTGAAAAACTTTTGATAAAGCCACTTCAACCACAACTCTTTCTGATAAATTTACACCGCAGAAATAAAAAATGCATTTTGGAAAAAGTAATAAAAACTGGTAACTGCAGGAGAGCGCGTTGTGTTTTGAGGGCAGAGGAAACATTAGTAGTAAATAATTTTCCATCCAATAGACCCACAAGCTATGGGGCTAATCTCGGGAGAAATTAAATCTCTGTCGATGCCTGCAATGCAGAGATAAAGGAATATTACTTTGTGAGGCAGTGGGCAGTCATTGCCAAAGAGTTGATAACATAACTACTGTAGGTTATATCACTGAGCAGGGTACCTGTGGAAACATCTGCACATAAATGTTGATGCACGCTCACTGTTGTCACTGGTTTCCTGAAAGAAATCACTGAGAGAAGAAGCTTAAAGAGCACCTGAGGCTTTTAAGGACCTAAAACCCCCAGGGTCGTATTTCAACAAATGGACAGCACTAGTCGGTAATTCTCTAAATATCTGCTCTATCTGAGGCTGGCTCGTCTTTTCTGAAAGGCACTGGCCTGCGTGGCCTCTGTGGGCAGACACATGTGCTGCGCTTCCTCTGACTCCACGAACCGCCTCCCCCCTAGAGGTCAGGCCTCGGATGCTGCCTTCCTTAATAGGAGCGTGGGCAGGGGGAAATAAGCAAGGCGTAGGACAGGACCTGTCTTCAAGCAGAGGCGCGCTGACGTGAACCGCATTCATGCCTCATACCTACCAGTCACTGCGAGCGTGGGTTTTCCTTCAAGAAAGTGGAAGGATCTCTAAAATAAAAAACCAGCCTGTGATGAAGTTGCTACCAGCAGGATCATCACTGTTCTGTCCTTTCAGGAGGCTGAGAGTCTAATTCATGCTTTTGTTTTGTTTTGATTTTTGTAATGTTTTATTGTCAGGTTTCCCAAAAAAGAGCTTTCATGGTTTGCAGATGGTCCAAAATGCAGCAGCTTGTGTTCTGACCAGGGTTAGTAAATATGAACATATCAGTCCAGTGCTGGCCTCCCTGCACTGGCTACCTGCTGCTAAAATTGTAAATGGTATTGCCCCATTATACCTGTCAAATTTGGATTTCCCCGGTCGTGTCCTATGTTCTCAGGGAACCGGACTTCTCAGTGTCCCAAAGGTCCATAAAAAGACAGTCAGTGAACGGGCCTTTTCTTTCTATGCACCAACATTATGGAAAACTCCACCTGTAGAGTTTTAAACATAAGCTGAAGACCCACCTGTTTACTGTTGGTTTTAAAGGTAAATACTATGGAAAATTCACTTTTTAAAGTCTTTTATATTTACTGTTTGGTAAATGTCTTACCTCCAAGTCCACTAACAGTGAGATTTTAAAACCATATCATTGTTGCGAGCTGCTTGATGAGAAATACCTGTGGTAAAACCAGCAGATCTGGATTCTGATACATTGTGATGTAGACAGTCGAGCAGACAGCATCTGACAGCTGCATTAGCCAATCCCTGCAGAGTATCCCACGTGATCTCCCACAGCGTCGCAAGCGTAGGATCCATCTTCTTGGATTTCTCCATTACAAGAGAAGTTTGGCCGGTTTAGGTAGTAAAAACCCCAAACATTTCTTTACACAGGCTGCCAGCTTCACAGCGGAGTAGATTCGCATCATTTTTGTTTACTCTCGTTGCGCTGGTTTCCTGGTTACAGCGACGGCGTCATTACGTCAGTGCGGAGCAACGGAGGTGAGCGTCTTAAAGGGGGGGTATTATACTTTTTCCAGATATATTTTACCACTCTATGGCATACTCCAATGACTAAGTTACCTTAGGTTGATCTGTAAATGCTGTAAATAAAAAAAACAACCTTTATGAAATTTGCCCCTGCATCATGGCCGTTCTGAATGCCTCGATATTGGACTCTGTCTCTTTAAGAGGCTCCGAGCCTTTCACACTCTCCCCCTTCAGCACGCTGTCCATGACGTCATCACAACACCGTATTTACAACTTTCGCTGCATTGTTTTGGAAAAAAAAGTTATTTTTTATCACGTTTGAGCGATGGCGACACAAGATGTTGTACAGCCTTACGAGTACGATCCTGTGTCCGACCCGGAAAGTGCATTTTCTGATGAACCGGAGAGAATTCAGAGGCTCTTACAGGACGTGTCTGCATGGTAAGTGCGATGCTACTACGCTTGCAAGCCTTACTGCAGTACACGCCAAACATACACACGCGTAGCATAGCTGTCTCCTACTG
>OOFC01042783.1:0-17268 GCA_900323345.1 Pseudochromis fuscus
GGTTTGGGGCTGATTTTCTGCAAAGGGGACAGGACGACTGATCCGTATTAAGGAGAGGATGAATGGGCCCATGCATCGTGAGATTTTGGGCAAAAACCTCCTTCCCTCAGTGAGAGCAATGGAGATGAAACGTGGATGGGTCTTCCAGCAGGATAATTACCCCAAGCACACTGCCCGGGCAACAAAGGAGTGGCTCTGTAAGAAACATTTCAAGGTGTTGGAGTGGCCTAGCCAGTCTCCAGACCTCAACCCAGCAGAAAATGTGTGGAGGGAGATGAAAGTCCATGTTGCCCAGCGACAGCCCCAAAACTTGACAGATCTGGATGGAAGTGTGGACCAAAATACCTGCTACAGTGTGTACAAACCTGGTCACGAATTACAGGAAACATCTGACCTCTGTAATTGTCAACCGAGGTTACATTACAAAGTATTGAGTTAAACTTTTTGATTGTCCAAATATTTATTTTCCCCAAGGATATACAAATAAATTGTTTAAAAATCATACAATGTGTTTTTCTGGATTTTTTTTCCAGATTCTGTCTCTCACAGTTGAAGTGTAGCTATGATGAAAATTACAGACCTCTGTCATTCCTTTAAGTAGAACAACTTGCCCAATCACTGGGTGTCCAAATACTTTTTTGCCCCACTGTACTTTTATGATTTCCTCACACTACCATCTGAGGGAGTTTTAACCAGCATTAGCTCACCTGTCCTGTCCTGGCTTGAGCCTCACCTGGCGTTTTTACCTAGACATTGACGCTGGCTAAGTCCACGTCCACATTGTGGGGCAGTAGGACACACATCTGGTCTGTGTTTGGCTCTTCCTACTGCCGGTTCAAATGCCAGTGACGGGTTTGCTCCGGCTGTGCTGTCACCTCCACGTCCACCCGGACATCACCCTCCAGCCCCATCAGAGATACATCCACCGAGGATCCCACTGTAATTTCCACCAAAACAGCTCAACAGCAATAAAGTCCATCTGATCCAGCTCTCAACACCCTCCATGCTCCACCAGCCGGGTTGTCGACCACAGCATGTTAGCCTGCCTAGCTTGGTTAGCTAGCACCACCTCACTGACAACACCTCAGTCAACTTCGTCCTGCTCAACATCCGCTCACTGCAAGTAAGGGACACCTCATCCACGACCTCCTCACCAACCATGAGATAGACTTTCTTTGTTTAGCCAAGACATGACAACAGCCCAACGACTCTTAACAGCTGAATGAAACCCAGGCTTCCCGAGTTTGTTTACATCTGTCAACCCTGTGGCTCCGGGTGTGGTGGAGGTCTCGTGATCATTTACCACAAGTGGAAAGCCTCACCGGTGTTGTGGCCCATCTCCACCTCTTTCGAACCCACTGTCTGCAAGCCATATGGTCCTACGCCCATCATCTTTGCTACTGTCTACCTCCCCCCTAAACCGATAATGACTTTTTAAATGACTGCTGCTTTCCTCACCCATCTATCCTCTCTTTCACCAAACATAATACTGCTGGGTAACTTCAGTATCCACATGGACAATACCAATCTCCCTCTCACCAAAGACTTCACCTCCTGTTTAGATAGCTTTGGATTTCACCAGCATACCACTATTCCTTGTCCACAGCCTCATCACTTTGCATCTGGATTATTGTAACTCACTCCTTCCAAGCTAGGTTAGTAACAGATAGTTCAACAAAGTAAATGCATTAGCTCACAGCTCTTCAGAAAAAACTCTAACCATTGCTAATCCATGGTTTCCCTCGTTGGTTTCTTTCTTACTAACACTCTACTCTTTACTGTGTCTCTTTTCTTCTTACCTGAAGCATCAAAAGCATCTTTTCTACCATATGCACCACGGTTCTCCTAGTTGGCTACCATGTCAGTTCTGGTAAATCAGTCCCTGCTACAAATTACAGGGAGATTCACCTGAAACTGATGGACTTAACCAGCATTGTGTGAACCTGTTTGGCTTGATGGTAGCAGACGGTTCTTCATATGAAAAAGTACGGCAGTCTAGGTTTAGCTTCTGACAGGCCTCATCTGGTAACTGAAGACCATTTCAACTGGGGTCCGGTCCAGAGAGGAGGTTCAACAAACTGAGTCTAACCCTGAACTCCAAGTTGATCGAGTCCGAAAGTTGTCAGGTCCAGAATTTTCTCTGAATTCAATACTTTTTGTGTTAAATTTTCCTGAACACAGAAACCCCAGCTGCGTGTCTTGATGTTTGGGTGATGATTTTGAGTCCAGTACAAGACAACAAAAACAGTTCAAAAGCAAAAGAGAGGTACTGATATTTAGTCTTCATTATTCTATGTGATTTCTCAGTGCTGATCCAAATTCACATCATCATCCACCCAACAAAAGTCACCACTCACTGAACATATTTTTTTACTTTGCTCACTTCTTTTTCTGGAAAAGTTCATCTTTGTATCTTGGTGCACATTATGACTATTTTATTGACCTTTCAACTTGTTCCACCCCTGTTGTGTTCGAAACCCGGCTGCTTTGAACTGTTCCCCTCTGATTCTTTATTCATTATTGGAAGACGCTGTCAGACGTCCTTGGATGCAAAGCTCAGATCTGCGTAGTAGCAGGGGGTGTGCTGAGTCTCCATGAGGAGAGGGGAACGATCTGTAAGGGCTGTGCTCAAATTCAAAAGGAAATATTCTGTGACATTAAAAATATTAAACTACAGATATTTTAAACATGAGCCACTTAGTAGACACATGCAGAGTTTTAACCTACTTCTAACCTGCATCATTACAAGTTTCACCTCATGGATTTTAAACTTTCAAACTCTTCAATCTGACTTTTATCTGTGTAAATATTTCGTTTTACAGCAGACACTTTAGCATATATCGAGTAGCTGCTACTTGGAGAGTGCAAAGTTGACCTTTTGAATAACCTGTTTTAAGTTGAAGGCAGCTTATGACATCACCTTCACAGATGGAGATGCTCAGTTGTTATAAGTCAGGATTTGCTTCCTTATCACGTAACCTTAACGTGACACTTCATATGGGACTTCTGTTTGGATGCATGTCATGGTTCTGATGAGTGTCGGCCTTGATGTTGGTGTTAAGAAAATACTTTTGCAATTTGGAGAAACTACCACTTCATTCAACTTGTTGAGATCAAGGTTAATTTCACTTTGTGTGGAAACTGCACCGGTGTGAACACTCCACTAAATCATTGTGTTTGGCAAAGACCAGTTTGGTACAAGTGCTTTAACAAAGGTAAATGAGTTTTTCCTCCACTGCTTCCTGCAATTACTTTCATGTTGCATCAGTGCTCAGTGATTATACAGACACACATGTAGTATATATAACAGCTTTAGTTTTATACTTCCTTTACAGTCTGATGTTAAAAGAAACTGCAGATAAAAGATGGACATAGCCACCAGGTCTCAAAAGTGAAGCCAATGCTAAAGTGCAAAAAAAAGTCTAATACCACTGACGGCCACTAGATGCTGCCTCTAAAAAACTCTGCCTTCAATTGACTTCAGTTCAAAAATGGTCATTTTATGAATTACTACATTTTTTCCACAAGTGATTCTGACGTTGTTAGTTAAAGCCAGCTCTTCTTCTCAGTGATCTGGTCCATTGGAAAATCTGTTCAATGACACAAGACTTGGACTAACTGACTACTGACTGTACCTTTAGTATTCTATCCATTTTTTTCATAACTAACCCTCTCTAATTTGTGGCTAGAGAGCAAATTTTTCAAAATATTAAATGATTTCTTTACTTAGAAATATTTTTACTTGTCTTTGTTTTATGTCTCTTTTTGTTTATTTGAGACCTTGAACTTTCTGTGGACTTGCTGTTGTCTTTGTCCTGTACATACAATGAAAACCTTCCAGTTCCTGGTTATGTGACTGGAAACTTTACCTAACCTCGTTCATCTTTTCCCTGCAAAGAAGACCTGACAAACAGTTAGACTATCTATAGGTACTGTTCTGATTTATTTTTGAAAACCATTTTTCCCAAGAAAGACCTTTTAGACAGAGGATGCTTTGAACAGCAAATTGCAGATGCTTCAGATGCAACTTTTCATATCTGTTTTTATTGTATAGACGGTACTGTCTACAGGGGATGATGTTCTCCACCGAGAACTTTCACTTGAACAGAGCTGTTACTCAGCAAAGAACAAAAAAGGAGAAAAACTGACAGATTTTTCTTTTACTTTTTAGTTTTTCCTTCTTCAGGTTTCATAGTTCAAGAAGAAGTGGGACCACCGGGAGATGGAGAGTATTTTTCTGTTTGGTTTTAAATACATTTGTAGTAGTCTGAAACCTGAAATGACCCCAGACCTTCAAGAAGGGAAATGATTCCTTGTGGAGTCTTTGCTGTACTCTGTACTTTTTCTTTGTTTGCCAGTTACTTCTTGTACCTACAAGTAGTCACACCATTGTAACATGGATGATGTAGGATCTGTGGATAGTTTCATATGGATTGGAGCAGGAGGCTCATTATTTTCCCGTTTTGTACATGGGGATATCATGTAAAGGGTTTCTACCAGAACTAACATGAACTTTCCCCCAGTCCGACCTACAGGACCTTTTCTGTTAGACCAGCCATCGCTCACCACCTGAACGCCCAGGACCCTCCACCTGTTCACCAGTCCTCCCTCCTTGGACCACTTTGGGGACTGACCACTGCAGACCAGGATCACACCACAGGAGCAGCAGGTCTGGAGATGCTCTGACCCAGTCATCTAACATCATTATTTCAGATTCAGATTCTTGCACTTCCCATTTTTCCTGCTTCAACTCTGAGGACAAAATGTTCACTTGGTGCCTGATATATCCCACCTACTGACAGGTGTAACCAGGCAGTCAGTGTTATTCACTTCACTGTCAGTGTTTTAATGTTGTACACTATCTACATTATCGCACCTATGTTACATTACTGAGCATTTTCATGGCTTCGTGTTAAGTACATCTTGTTCTAAATGAAAGAGAAAGAAGAAAACAAGACAAAAAAAACTGTGAGTTGAACATTTGTGAACGTGGGGTGATGAGGGAAGATCACGATAGGTGGTCGAGACAGAAAACTGTGAGGAAGAGAGAAATTGAAACTACAAAGTACATTTATGATCCTGGATGTAGAAATAAATGTCAAACACAGAAGATGCACAAAGTTCTTCATGTATTTCAGTCAGAGGAGCCAGTGCATATCTGCAAGTCACTTCTTCCTTATTGTTTACCTGTAACCTTGAACTTTACCTGGACTTACTGTTGTATTTTCGTCCAGTAAGTACAAAAAAAACCCTTCATCTCAACATGACCTAGAACTTTACCTGAACTTCGCGGTGTCTCTTTGACCTACAAAGAAAGTCTGACAAAGGGTAAGAATTGTTTTCCTAAGACAGAGGCCGTGGGCGTTCGGAGGAGCAAATTGCATCAGCGTCACATGCAAACTTTAATGTCTGCTTGCGTTATATAGCTGTCACAGAGTCTACTGAAGACGACTCA
This sequence comes from Pseudochromis fuscus, assembly GCA_900323345.1. Lineage (NCBI taxonomy): Eukaryota > Metazoa > Chordata > Actinopteri > Pseudochromidae > Pseudochromis > Pseudochromis fuscus. The sequence goes on from OOFC01042783.1 coordinate 5,456, forward strand.
ATGTCATCTGCCAACCACATGTGAACCTTTACCATCAGCGAGTTACTTAAAACAAAAAAAGCAGGTTGCGCTAAAAATATAAGAAGAAAAAAGGAGGTGACAGAAGACGGGAACATTTCATTAAACACAGCTCGTCTGTGTTTCCTGTCCCAGAGGAGCGTCGAGTGAAGTGAGAGATGTGTGAAGTTCATCTGGTGAGCGGGAGAAGCTTCATGTCTCCCTTTAGGTTTCAGCTGACACGGCTGGGATTACACAGCGACAGTGGAGGAAGACGGCAGTACTTCAAGTGGAATCAGGGATATCCTGTACGTGTGTGTGTGAGTGTGTGTGTGTGTTGTCAACAATCAGTCTGCCAACAGAGAGCCTTTGTGTGTGTGTTCAGTGAGAGGAATTAAATAGAGAAAAGAAACACAGAGTTGTTAGTCTCTGTATGAGCTGTGTTGTCCATTTTTTCACGACACCCTCCTTCCTAACACACACACACACACACACTCCCTCTCACCCTCACACTTCTGTCTCTTCTAATTTGCGTGGAATCCAAGCAGCATACAAACACAGCTCCTGACAAAGCATCTTGTTTTCCTGTTTCCTTTTGCTTTTGTTCTGTCACTTTCTTCTCGTGTTCTTCCCTCTTTTCTTTCCTCTGCTTTAATGTGCATTGTTGCAGTGATAGCTTGTGCCGTGTTGCATCAATTTTTGCTGCTCTCATTCTCCTACCGCTCCCTTTTCATCCCTCTTTTCTCCTCAAACTAACAGTGCCACCCTGTGGCGAGGATGAAATGAAGGATTCTGTCAGAGCATTACAATCCAAGCGTTGGAGCACACATCTGCTGCTCTGCAATGATTCTGCTGATGTTTCCTCTTTGCAGATTGATCTGCAGCATCACTCATGGTATCATCTTCCTGTGAGATAGTATAAGTTTTGATTTTGTGTGACAGCTGTCTTGGATTTAATTAACACATCACTGTTATATACAGTATAGGGAGCAGTGGCACCATTCATCCTGTGAGGCCACTGAAGTTAATTAAATACCAGAGAACATATGAGAAATGGCAGTGATGAAAAGACCTGGATTTTATAACATCACATTAATAGGTTTCTATAATAGGGCAGATGTTTTCTGTCTTCCAACAGCAGCATAATAAGTGGAGAAAAGCTGGTGTCAAGCCTCCAGATAAACAAACGAATCCTTCCCTTAAAACTTTGTTTTGAAATTGCATGTCACATGACCCCTGTATTTTGCATGATCTCATGTTGTTTTATGATTGGTTGGTTTTTTGGATGATGTGGGTGCTGAGTTGGAGTGCCAGCAGGCTGCTTTTGGTCACCACTCTCACAGATAAATGCACATCGACACCTCACTGCAGTAAAGCATCAGCATGGCGGCCATGTTTCTCAGATGAAGCTGCACCTCCTGATGCATGTATGTGTTTCAGGACAGGAGATCTGTTCAGCGTTAAAATCATGTGGTTTATTCCATATGTCACATGTGTATCAGTCAGAGGATAGTTGGTTAAATTGATGAGGTGTTAGTGCATATCATTTATAGCATATTACAGTGGTACTTTAAGAAATGTGTTCAACCTTTTTTAATTTTTCAACCTGTTTTTTTTCTACCTGGTGCTTAGCTTTCCTGATGTATTGATACATGACGTGGCTATAACTCACTGTATTGACCATAGACTGTTTGGAGAGTGGACCAAGCCAATGTGACATCACCTCTTGATGTGGGGTTTTTTGACCCAGTGACTATGTTTGGATGTGAAGGGAGGAGTGAGGAGGCGGGACTCACCCTTGAACCCAATGACACCGTCCAATGTAAGAATAGAGTTCAGGTCCCATTTCACTGGAGACCAGAGCTGTCAATCAAACTAACCACACTGCTAAATCTTCCTCCATTTGAAGACTAATATCAACTTAATGATGATGGACCACCGCATCACTGAGAGGAAGAATTATCCTTTAACTCATGACATCAGAACCACTTGTGGAAAAAATGTATCGACTGAGTATTTCAGGATTGAAAATGACCATTTTTGAATTGAACTCAATTAGAGCCAGAGTTTTGTGGAGCCAGCATCTAGTGGCTGTCAGTGGTATTGTACTTTTTTGTATTTTTGTACATTGGTCTCATTTTTTGAAACCTGATTGGTCCGTCCATTTCTATAAACAGTTCATGGTATTAACAGTCAGGGGAGGAGTGTGACATCAACATTTTTGAAATAGCAAAATATCAGAATAGGACTTCATACCTCAGCTGTGACAGGCTCCAGCAGACTCCTATGACCCAATGTGTGAATGACTGACTGACTTCTTACCTGTAATGTCACTTCCTGTTTTTTGGTTTGGGCTTTCCTTTCATTCCAACATTCACAAGCTGCATAAATCTCTACTTTACTTTTTCTACTACTTGAACTGATCCGAACCCCACTGCAGTATGGCAACAGGGGGATGCATCACAGGCTGGTATCTGCATGTACAACTAGTGGCTGACAGTGCTCTATGGCCACACCCTGCAGGTTGATGTAGATGATTGGCTTGTTGACCTCAGTCACCTGACATGCAGTGAGGTTCATGGCTGGTGAGGCACTGACTTCATCACAATCAGATTTACAAACATATGAACCCTACAGAGCAGATTTCTCACCATTTGATTTGATTAAAATCTCATATCAGCATCTTTACTCATACAAACTGTAACGCACAAAAAAAAAACACATTTAATTTAAAAAATGTTATTATGGTCTTACCTTAACAGACATGGACAGCTGCACCTGACTTGTTAACTGTAGATCGTAGCTTGCTGTCACTTATTCTGCGGCCGAGGAGTCGCAGGAGGATCCCTGTGCTCACTACTGCCCCCTACCGTGAGGCAGGAGGACTGCGTGCCTCACCTGCTGCCTCTTCGCAGCCTTTTTATGACTGGTCAGCACAAGAAACACGTTAAATACAACAAAAAAATAATTGTATACATCAGCTAAACTAACAAAATTTAGTTCATATAGAAAAAGTGTTTTAATATTTTAATAGCAACATACACAGAGATAGCAATACAGTCTCACTGCATAGCATGCTAGCACTGTTAGCCGAGTCATTGTGCAATCCACAGTGAGGCACAGCTGGTCGCTGCCTCACCGCACGTCTCTGCTCACAATTTGAACACTAAATGTGAAAATTTTAAATAAAAATAATCTAAAACTGGTGAAGTTAAATGGAAAATAACTTTATAGCACAATCACTGGATAAATATATCTTTTTTTTTTCTTTCCATGATGACCTTAAAGGACATTTTCCTGTTAGTCAAAGGTAAAAAAGGAAATTAAATATTTTCTGTTCTAAGTGATTCAAAGACAAAGCTAAACCTACTTTACCCACAAACATGACCTGTCCTAGCAAACAGCCCTGATGTGTGACACTAACACTAATTTGTTGTTGCTGTTATTCAGAACAAAATGGTGCTGTCCTGCAGTGACATTGCCAATGTTATGCATGAACGCACTAAAAGAGCTTTGGCTACTTGTTACCGGCCAAACATCTAGCATCATCAGGGAGGTTATTCCAGGTCGTTGCTTCATGAAAACAAAATGCCGCTTCACCATGTTTGGATCTGACTGCTGGGACGGTCAGTAGGACTCACATGTCCTCAGGTGCCTCAATGGGTCATCTGTCACTGGCATGTCCGTCTTATCTCTGGTAGGTTGTAGATGTCTCTAGATTCAACCACTGATTCACTCGATACAGTCACACACAGACAGTTCCTGCAATCAGCCATAAAGTGTGTAGTTAGGACCAGTTTCAGTACGACAGCTATCCAAGTGTTTTGTAGCTACTGCTGCCTGATGGGGAGACGACTTTGAACCAGCGCACCTCGCCTCAGCTCGCCTTGGTTGTGTTTCCATTGCAATGGATGGTCCCCCCTTCACGTGGCTGGTCATCAAGTGGAGGAGGAGAAAGTTCATGTAGTTTGAAAATTGTTTCGGGCGAGAAATTAGTTGTTTAAACTTCAACTATTTTGTTAATCCATCAAGTTAAGATCCATCAAGAGTCTGGTTAAAAACTTGGGCTCTCGCTACAACCTCCGTCAGCTGTCCCACAACCGCATGCTCAGACCTCACTTTTTTTTTTAGTTGATGTATTAAAATATAATCTTAACATTACACTAAAGCACTGTCATTGTGCCTTCCAACACTCTCTTTAATGTTTTTCCCACATTGTAGAAACTTGTTATTCTGACTATTGTCGTGCAGACTGTGTCGTCTTGTGGGAACAAAGGTTTGTGTGGCGTACAGCGATGACGCAACGATACAGTGACAATTCTCACCAATAAGATTTTAGTACCTGCTAGTACCCGATCCATCCCTTTTTGGAACCGCAGGAGAGCAGGTACTACAAAAGTTGTACCAGATACCAAGTTCCAGATACTTTGTGCCGATCCACATAGAGCTGAGTTGAGTCACAGGAGAACAAAGAAGGAAATTCATGTCAAACATTTCTGAAAAGCCCTCAGCAGACTTTGCTTTTTAAGAAAACTGAAAAAGTTAAAATAAAAAGCTTGGGGAATGGCAGCGTTTTGTCAGGCTGGTATTAGACACACTCTCTCTCAGTGACTATGACAACACCTCAAGAAAACAACATCAGGACCTTTTAGGACCAGAATGATCAGGATGTTTGTCTCTCCTCCGGATGATGGGATTTTTCTCTTGTAATACATTAGGAGTGAGAGTGTTGGGTTGCTTCTACAAGTCTCTCTATATCATGTGTCCTAAGCCTTAGTCCCAACAGGATGCACAGATTCAGGACTTTTGCATTTTTTGAGGTCTGTGGGAGTAATGAAGGTCGCAGAGGTAAAAAAAAGTTGTGAGGGTTTCGTCTTGCAACCCTTTAAGCACATCAGACATGTAACTCACTGAGTGTAACAGGCCAATGAGACTGGCCTAACCTTGTAGTGCACCTCTGCCCCAGATCTGTTATTAAATGAGTGTGAAGAACCAAAAAGATGATTCTGTGCCTTCACCTCTCCCGACCTTCACAGTGGGAAACTCCAGCTCATATTTACAGCTGCTAAACACCACAGTGTTATTATGTTTATCTACAAGCAGCAGTAAAACTGTGCTCACCGGTTGTTTGGTGCTGCTGATAGTATCACCTTGGGGATGCATGGAGTTTAAAACTTTTTGATGCACAAAGTTTTCACAGTTGGAAATTTATTTTTTGTGATCAAGGTTTATTTGGGTTTGTTTTATGTTGAAATGGCTGTGAAGAAATCCAACTTTCATCTTGAACTGATTCAGTAAAACCTGACAACACAGTCACAGAGTCTCTGATGACAAAGGAAGTCATGCAGAATAAAAGCCTAAAGTTAAGAGGCTTGCAAGATAACAATAGCTATTACCAACTCGCTAACGTTGTGTAGTCTGTTGTTTTGTTTTTGGCTCACAGGTCCAGACTCTTTACATTCAGACAATCCTTTAATTCAACAGCTGAGTGGATCCCTGTTGTGGTTAATCAGCAAATACCGGTGCTGCTGTTGTTTGTGGTCAGAGAGATACAGAACAAGCTCGATGTTGTAATGTCTGATGCTCTGGCTTTGTAATGTAATAGAAATCTATTGGTTTTAATCCATGACTTTGATCTTTCTTACTGCTTTTTTTTTAACCTGGGAGTGAATTTGATTGGTGCCGTGTGGCTCTGGCCAGTGGTTTAAAGGCAGAAAACATTCCTGCATCTCTTAAAATCACTGTATGTGGGCAACAGTTCACCCCTCAGACTGTAAGGTCAGCTCCTCAAATACAAAAACAACAGCAACAAAGTTTTTTAATGTCTGTGATAACTGGCTGCATTCCTATAACACTTTTAACCATGAGGCTTCACACTTTGCCTCTTTACACACAATAACAGCAGTGAGGTGCTGTCGAAAACTGACCCTTCACTAAAAACCTTTGTCCAATCGTACGTTAGCAACTGTAACTAGGGGTGAGAGGGCTGACAAGAACAAGGAAAACTGCCTAAAAGATGTAGTTATACCACCTATAACTGGGCGGCAGTGGCTCAGTGGGTTGGGAACTGGAGGGTTGCTGGGTCAAGTCCCAGCCTGGAAAATACAGAGTGTGGACAGAGTGTTTGTAGGGTGTAAATGCCATTTTATTGTGTGTGTTTGTAGTGTGTGCAGCATGCTACAATGACAAAATAAAGATTGCTTTATTAGGAATTATTGTTATATTATTATGCTAATGCCTGGGTCGATTATCCTCAGGTCCAATTTGCTCCTTTCAGTAATCCAGGGGGCACTCCAGATCCTCGTCTGTTTGGGGCTGATTATCTTCCCAGATTATCCTGCAGTGTGAGCGGTTTTCAGAGCAAATCTGAGAACTTCTCACAGAGGAATCGGGCTGACCCAATAACATCAAACATGTTTGACTGGATTTGGATTTAAAATCAAGAGGAAAACATCTGGAAGAATACTCCGGATAGATTCCTGGTGTCCCCTTTACACTGGAGGGGATGCCAGAAATCTAGCAAGTCCGCAATACCTGAACAGGACAAGAAGACATGACTGAAAGGTAACATTAGCTAGTGTACCATTGACAGCTATCAAAACTGTACATTAGTACAAATGACAGTTAAAAACTCACCAAAAGCTCCCACTGAAGAACAGACATCCCATTGTTCACTTGGTCTCACCAACCATGTGGGTTTTCTCCTCTTCCAGTGCAGAGCATTACCAACGCAATTTTAACTGGATCCACTGTTTACTGCGGCTGCTCATGTAACCATGTGAGGTGAGATCAGGTGAGGTGGTGCACTGCTCCATTGGGAACAATGATCTTATTATTACCCTGTAGTGTGTGATGTGCTTCAATTTAGGGATCGAGCAGTGTGAGCATGTTTGAGATTTTAACCAAGATTATCTGTTAAGATTCTCCTGATGTGTGTGATACATCCTGATTCATAAATCAGTCAGGATTCCTGTAGTGTGACCCAGGCTTTACTTAGCTTAAACTGGTTGGTCACTAAACCAGATACCAGGAGCCTCCACCACCACCACCACCTCCACCTGCCCTCTGTTGTTTTACTTCATCTGCTCCCTGTTGTCATGACACTCAGCTGGTCTTCAATCACTTTGACCTTGGACCACCACTGATGATCTGGTCTCAGCCTCCTGTTCATCATCTCTCACTGTTGTGTCCACCTTTGTGCAGGATTTGTTTGTCTGTTGTCCTACTGTACAACAACATTGCTGTCTCTGGATATATATTGTCTGACACTTGTACAACAGCTTTTGATGTCCTCTTCATTCACATTGCTCCACTCACAGATTTTATCCTGAAGCTCTCAGATGCAGGCTCATTATTTTTTCTACTTCATTTTGATACTTCAGTTGTTTTTGTAGACCTTTGATATTAATTCCTTTGAAATATTTCTCCCTGATGTAAACATCATAGTTTTACATGTTGGGTGTGAAAGCTTGACAACAGCACCCGAGGGGGGCGGGACTTACTCAGTTTGGGGTTTGATGGCTTCTCCAGAGTCTCCTGAACATGTGAACAAGGGGGACACAGGGTGAAACCGTGAATCTTGTAAATTAGTGGACAACCTGCTTTACCCACTGGGCCACAGCTTGTTTATTGGTTATGGTCACACTGTGCTCTCCAGAGTCATTTGTGAGATGTTGGAGCATCATCATTAGTTCTGGGACCTGAGTGTTTCACATAATGACTCAGAGTTTGATGCATTTTTTAAAATCAGGTACAACAAACAATATTTTAGTCGGACAGGTTTTGTCATTTGATATTAGTATTTCTTTATTATTATTTAAATGTTCTCCTCTTATTTACAGCTGTTACAGATGTTTATTGTCCATTTTTAGTTTGTGAGTTTTCCTCACACAGACTCTTCAGCATCATTTGTTGTGTCTTGTTCAGAGGATGACTCAGCAGGGAGAGCATTAATACAACATAGATACTTCTAGAACACTAATGTTAAAATGAGTAAATTAGTAAGATATAATATCCCAGATAAAACACAGTTTATGTAAAAGTACCACACTGTATGCCAAATTGTAGTACTCTTCTTTCATTTCCCAATATACAATATCACATAGAATAAAACTAAGGTACCATGGAGAACCTTTTAAAAAAGCAGCAAAATTATTGAAAATTCAGGTAATCCTCAACGAGAACTTTTCAAACAAAAGAAACATTGGAGCTGGGAGCTTGTTATTGGGTACACCCATTACTGGGACATGTGAGCTTTGTCTGGTGAAGGCTCAGTCTTCCTGCATCAGTGACAACTGTGGGAGAGCCAGACCAAAAATGGCATTTTTTGAGAGGGGAAAATGACCAAAGTGATGTTTATTCACAGCCATTATACTAATTAAGGATTATATGCAAATTCTGGGACAACTCTGACTTACCTTATGCAACGCCTGACTTACCTGTGAATCGTAAGATTGTGGGTTCAATCCCCGGCTCCTCCTGTCCACATGTCGAAGTGTCCGTGGTCAAGACACTGAACCCTAAGTTGCTCCCAATGGTGGCTAGCACCTTGCATGGCAGCTCTGTAGCCATTGGTGTGTGAGTGTGTGAATGAGTTGCCTTGTAAAGGGCTTTGGGACCTAGCTTAGGTCATGAAAGCGCTATATAAATGTACTCCATTTACCATTTACCATTTATGCCTTATGCAGAGTGTAAAGTGCAAAGAGCTCCTGATTTAAACACACAAACACTAACATCAGGGAAATTCCACCTGTAAAATATGTTACTTTCTATCAGTAACGTCAAAAACAAAGATGGGAGGAGGGAAACATACCATTAATGACATCAGTGAGCAGCTTGAAGCTACACTGAGACCCATGTAACTCAGACAACAGCAACACAATCAAAATCACATGACAAGAATTGTGCGGGTGACGTTAGTGTTCGAGGGTTAATTGAACGTCAAGAGGACAATTTGTTGTTTATCCTTGAACGCTGCTTTTTATTGTTTCATTGAATCTTGGTTTCAGATCTTGGTTTGTTTTTATTATAACTCCTGTCCGGCCTCCACCTACATTTATATCACCACAAACTGCTCCACCTGATTTTCTCTGCCCACATGTTTCCATTAAATGATATATATTGGCAGAGTTTTTTTAATCCCAAGCTTCTACAGAGTTAATTTTTCTTTCTTTTTGATCAAGTCATTTTTTGTGGTCAGGAAACCTGCAGAGAAATTTAAGTGGGAGCAAAAAGTTAATGACGAGAGGCAGTTTTGTGTCAGTTTGCTATTTCAAAAAATCCCAGGATTCAAACATAATCATGAGCATTAACATTCAGAGCAGAGACAAAGCAGATCCAGTCACATCAGGCAACAATTTCAAACTTTTAATAACGCTGCTTCTCTCTAACAAACAACTAATCAGTGCCAATAATCACTGAAGATTGTTTACTCACTTCCTGTGTTTTCTACATGGAAATATTATTAAATAACACGTCTAACTCTTCTAACAGGCTCACAAACAAAGCGACACATGTCTAACGATGCCTTCGCAGTCTATTGACAAACATGCAGGTGTCTCCCGCAGTGGACTTTTTACAGCAAATTGATTTGGCCTGTCTCTTTCAATCAGACTAATCTAAACTCGTTTTGTAAAGAAAACGATCAAGACAAATGAGATCGCAATTAAGACAATTACGACTAACGATTGCCGCTAATGATTGCTAACAGAGGGCTCCAGAGTAACGCTAGCACTGCAGCAGCTGCAGGGGAGGAGGATGCAGAGGATAAAACACCAGAGGAAGACAGAAAGCCGTTAAGAAAGTGGGAAGTAAAATAATGTGACTGGAGTTTATCTTATCTGTGGTGCATGAGGTGGTAAAGAGACCATCCTGGTGTGTGGTATGGCTGCTGCTGCTGTAACTTCAGGACTGGGATTAATTGTGTGATGAATTTTATAAAGAGTGAGGTGCAAGTGCAGACGGGGTGGGGCTTCAGGATCTCCAGCACCTCAAGCACCTCAAGCACCTGTCCTTTGCACTTCTGCCATGGAGTGTTGTTGTGTGTTTGTTTTTTGCACACATATAAGGAAGTTACTATGAAATGTGTACAATGCGATGGTGACAGCAGCAGTGTTGTATGGTTGAGAGCAGGGGTGGGCAACCCTGGTCCTCGAGGGCCACGTCTTTTCCTCTGGTACTGTCTCTAAACCAGAGGTGTCCAATCCTGGTCCTCGAGGGCCACTATCATGTTTTAGATGTTTCCCTCTTCCAACACCTGATTCAAATGACCAGGATCGTAGCAGGCTTCTGCAGAGCTTGATGATGAGCTGGTCATTTAAATCAGGTGTTGGAAGAGGGAAACATCTAAAACAGGATAGTGGCCCTCGAGGACCAGGATTGGACACCTCTGGTTTAGAGACAGTACCAGAGGAAAAGACAGGAGCCAGAGTTGGAGGTAGCACAGATGAAGATGTTAAGGTTTCTTTGGAAGTGACCAGGACAGATCGGATCAGGAATGAATACAACACTGCACATGTTAGATGTTTTGGAGATACAGCCAGAGAGGCCAGACTGAGGTGGTTTACACATGTACAGAGGAGGGATAGTGAATATATGAGTATAAGGATGCTGAGTTTTGAGCTGCCAGGCAGGAAGACCAAAGAGGAGGTGTATGGATGTAGTGTAGGAGGCCATGAAGGTAGTTGGTGTGAGAGATGAGGATGCAGAGGATGGGGTTAGATCACAGGTGTCAAACTCGTGCCATGGAGGGCCGAGACCCTGCAGGTTTTCTTTACAACTGGCTCGCCAGCAGCTGATCTCACTGATTAGCTCCTTTCCTCAACCTGAAGGAGGTGTTGATCATTAAAATCACCTGCTTCAGGAGCCGGCTGGAGAGAATCCTGCAGGGTCTCGGCCCTCCATGGCACGAGTTTGACACCCCTGGGTTAGATGGAGGCAGATCTGAAGGGAAGAGCTGAAAGAAGAAGAAATTAGGAAGTTAAGAGGGAATTTAAAGTCGTGCTGAATCAGCATTTTAAGAGCATCAAGCTCCCGTATAGCGATGAGTTTCTGGCAAAAACGGGATGAAACTATTAATTTAAATATTAATATAAAACATTAAACCATGCTGTCTATAACTAAAACTAAAAGGTGAGGCCAGTGGAGCTGAGGAGCATTAACTAATTAAAGCCTAAGTGGTTGTTATGATGAATGGATGTCATCAGGCGGCCTCAGCAGGTTTCCAATGAAGTGCTTTGAGTCTGCACATGTCAGTGTCTTGCTCCATGTCCTCCACCTTCCTCCTGAGCATCCGACAAGAGCCATCCTTGAGTTTGACCCAAGGGCCGCAGGCTGGAGACGACCACGGGGCAAGCCCTGCACCCGAGGGCTCAACGTCATAGCATGTGACCTCCAACAACATGGAGTTGCTGTGGAGGATGCAGAGCTGCTGGGACAAGACCGGCAACACTGGATATAACTGGTTCACCTGGTCTACTCACAGGGACGGGACGCCCTCCCCTCTTCACAGGAGCCTAAACTAAATAACTAAATGGTTGTTAAGATGCAACATGACAATACTCCTTGAACCGTCACCTTATTGTGGTGGAGGAGTTTGAGAGCCCTAATGGCCTCAGGAGCTAGGCTGTCGGGGGCTTTTTGCCCCTGGTAGGGTCTCCCAAGGCAGATTGGTCCTGGGCGAAGGGCCAGACAAAGAACGGTTCAGAAGACCCTTGATGAGCAGTACTACACAGAGTTCGTGTACCCGGCCCGGAGGGACACCGGGGCTCCGCCCTGGAGCCAGGCCTGGGATTGGGGCCCGTGAGCGAGCGCCTGGT
>OOFC01042784.1:0-36241 GCA_900323345.1 Pseudochromis fuscus
AAGAAACACAGAAATTCACAGACAAGCTACAGTCTGTTCCCATCAGGACTCTCCAAACTTCACTGGCAGTGTTTTTTAATGTGCTCAGAACTTTTTGACGTTGGAGCATAATCCTCTTTTCTTTTCTCATTTCTCTCTCGTTTGCAAATCACCACCCTCATCCCACTCTCGTCCAACTTCATTATTGGTTTTGCCGTGCTTGTCTCGGCTGCACATACGACACAACGCTGTACATTGCAGCGTGACGCACCAGGCTGCTGCTAAGCCGTAGAAAAACATATCAGCTTTTTCCAACAAATGCCACCATCTGTGTGAGTTTGATGCCTGAGTGTCTGTGTTAGGTACTCATGCATGCCACTTTGTACTTAAGGGATAATCCCTACTTTTATTATTTGATACAGATGATACTTGGGATTAAGAGGAGTGTGAAATACAGAAGAGGCTAAATTGCTGTAATGGTAGGTTTTCCAGTTTTTATGTAAATGTAAACAAGACTACAACTATTATGTAAGTCTTGGTAACAGAAACTGATCTCTCTGTTTGAGGATGACTAAACTGTGTTTACTTAACATGCACAACGCCTTGAAAAAGAATTGTCTGTTGAAGTCACTACATAATTAGAAAATATGTTTCTTTCCTTTTTTCTAAAAGTAAATGAGAAGATTGATATTACTGTCATTTCTCTGTGCATCTAGAACCTTAATGTGAGCTTCGCATAAACTCTAGAACCAGATGACCTGACTCCAAAGTTTCAAAATTGGCATCAGAATCTAAACTTCACTAACACATCATAATAAATTTTAAAAAGTAATATATGTAAACAAAGTATATGTAAACAAACTTATATCAAATGGAGAATTTGTGGCTTTAGGTAGAATTTAGGTGGAATAACTATGTCTTGACAAACCTTACAGTGTTCATCTAAACCAAACTACTCACTTTACAGCATCAAATTTAAGGCACAGACACCAGAGTGATACTGAACTTTATTGTCTAATTAGGGTTGCAAAATTCTGGGAATTTTCAAAGTTGGACACTTTCCATGAGAATTAATGGGAATTTATGGGAATAAACGGGAATTTAGGAATTAACAGGAATGTGTGGGAGGTTGGCCCTCAACAGGGAACTTAAATATAGTTGGGGAAAATGTATTGTAGCATAATCTTGGCTAAAAAAGCAGATTTAATGCAAGTGCACTCCTCAATCATTTGAGGCCACGCCCCCTGCATGCACTGTGCACTCCTCTGTCACATGCACAGATGATTGTTTAAACCCTGGAGGCCACACTTTAGAGCCCAAAGCACAAGACTATTGAAGCCACACAGTTGAGCCTGTGGATTATATAAAGTCAAGTAAGTTTTTTATAATATTATGGGGTAAATATATTTGATCTATAAAGGTATTACTGTATAACTTGCAAAAATTAAATAAAAACGTGTTCATACAGTAGCTAGCTCGCTGGTAAGTTAGGTGGTAAATGTAAGCTGTTTTTCATTTCATTGATCATTTCAGAGGCTAGCTTATTATAGCTCCCTCCAATGTGATGCTGTTTCTTCTGACTGCTGCAAGACGGTTTTCTATAACCATACAATAATTTATACATCAATTGTAAAATATTTTGAAGACAATCCCAGTTGTTTAGCCAACTATATTTCTGTTCATCCCATTACATGACTGTTTTTACAAGCTTTTTTGTTATTTGTATATGATACAGTTTGATTAAATTACCCCAATTTCCAGTTAATTCCCATAAATTCCCAATAATTTCCATAAATTCCCATAAATCTCATAGAAAGTTTACAATTTGGAACATTTACAAAATTCCCCAGCTTAACTTCCAATGGAATGTTTCCAGAAAGTTTCCAGAAATTTACCAGAAATGTTCCACCCCTTTGCAACCCCATGTCTAATGCTTGGAAAGAAAGAAAATAAAATGTTTCAAAATATATGTTTTTTCTAGATTTTCTTCAGCGTGATAGTTGCAGAGAGGACGGCACTGTGAGAACAGCCTGAACACACAATACACAGAAACCAGTGAGGCCTCTGACTGTGACTTTTAAATAGAAGTGCTGTTATTGTTGGATTTCTGTTTTAGTCATTGATTGAGTGTAACAAATCATGGTGGAATGAATAAATCACTGTTTCATCAGAAAGAGCCACACTGGCAGTTTTGGATGTGCAGGTGAAACAGGGTCTGGACTGTCAACAGATGGGTTGGATGAAGTTTTCTGGGAGCTGCCCAACAGCCTCCACAGGCCCAAATGTATTCAGGGTTTGTTATGAACACCAAAAAGGACCCCGTCCAGAATTATTTCATCTTTAATATCCCTGCAAACTTAATGAAACGGAGTCAATATGGAGTCTGTTTAAAACCTGTCTCATGCTAGCAGCCAAAGAATTAAATGAGGTGCTGACTGAGGACAGAGACCATCCAAGCTCAGTTGGCCTGCACTTGGCAGAGAGAGGCTGCAGCGTAGGGAGCTGCAGAGCACAGACCTCACAAGTATGTATCATTAGAGGTAATAGATGATGAGTTATATACCAGAGACGCTAAATGTTACAGGCAGTTACTGCAACATGAATTAGTGCCTTCGTTATGTAATAAATAAAGCAAAAGGGTCATGACCTCGAGTGTGAATTATTTACAGAGCATCAAACCTAATCAGAAACAAAGACAGCTATTTACAATAGCAAAAGCAGCTTTTGACATTTTAGGAGCATGGAGCACAATCAAAATGTATGTGCACATGTTGCTCTGATGAATAAAAAGGAGTAACAATCAAGCTTGATTACTCGTGTTGGATCAGGGGTATTGATATGTTGATTGATGTGGAAACGCATCAGTCAGGTCATATTCAAGTGTCACTTCATCAGAGGTGGTAGCAGGTGTATTGTGGACAGTGTTGATTTAGAAACACATCTAAATGTGCATTCAATTAAATCACTTTTTTTAATGGGTGGGCATCGATTTCCCTGCTGATGTGCCTTTGGAAACATAATCACACAGAAAATAAATAAATCAGCATAGAGGGTCGTCAGAGTTGTCAAACATTTGTATGGACTGCATGTGTGTGTCACTTTTCCACTTTAACTGTCAAAGCATTTTACACTTTGCCTCCCTGGTGACTATTCATTCACACCAATGGAAACAGAGCTACCACACGAGGTGCCAGCCACTTCTGTGGAAGTGCTGAGTCCAGGTTCTCGCCAGTGACAGTTTGACATGTGAACCAGGGTTTAGTTTATTTATTGATCCCCAGCCACTCTTACGATCAAAAACATATAATACCTCCATCTGTAATCAACATTACAGAACAACTACTGAACAAATCTGATTTGTTTCAGAGTGAGAGGAACCCAAGGAACAACTGGTGACTGGATAATGTTGCTGCTTCACCACAAGATTGCAACATGTTGAGTGAGTTCAGGTGGATTATGCCGTGGCGGACGTTTGTGCTCTCTTAGCGCTCTCCTGTTCCTAAAGAGGATCAAGCCTGGAAAGCTTTCAAAACACTGATGTACATGCAACATGTGTGTGAATGTAGGCAGGCATTGAAGTATGTTAATGGAAAGATAACCACAACTGTCGCATATGATTTCCTTTAATTCTTGCTGCTAAGTCAGCCAGCAGCCATCTGGCTCCCCCTGAAACAAGCACACGCACACACACACACACACGCACACACCAAACTCAGTGGGAATGACAACCAGAGGGCATGCTGTCAGAGAGAGGATATTATGACAGGCCAGAATGACCATAACTCTCTGCTGATGGAGGAGTCATACACATCATACACTCTCCTACACACAAGCACAGACTTAGACACCACTGACATAGTGCTGACAAAAGCCTGTTTTTTCTTGAAAAACCTGGAGAATAAAGTCATAAATCAAGTCCTCATTTCTGGTTTGTCTTCTAGAAACTTGTGACTGAAACACTCCAACAATCAGACAGAAGAAAGTTCGAAATCAAAGTCTTTCTTTGCAAACCAGCGGTCATACACTGGAGGTCAGACAGTGATGTAAACAATACAAGTGAGGGGCAGACAAAAATCCTCAAATACTGACGTGGGAGGTCAAACTTGACAAGAAAACTAGCAAAGGGCTGAAAAGCTTGACTAACAGAAAGTACAGGCAGCTGACAGGGGGAGGGAGCAAAAACACACAGACACATGAGGTCAGTCAGATCAAAATAAGGCAGGAAATAAAGAGTTGGAGCAGGAGGTCACACTGCCGGGAGCTGTGAGTCCACTTCACCCTCTCAATCAAGTGACAACAGTGTAGAAACACTGTACCTCTGGCTGGGATCAAAAACTTATGTTGATACTGTTAATGTGACACAAGCACAGAGCAGGATGAACCCTTGTTCTGTGAAAATGAATATTAACACCACCGACCAGAAACTGTGGCAGTGCATGACTAACTGTGGTCAGCTGGCTTGGAGCTGACATAAAGCTTAAACACTGCTGGTTTTGTTTTAATTCTGGATTTTTTCTCCCCCACTACATGGCCTTTAAAAAAATTTCCATTTTAAGTGACTTTCTGTGAGACATCGTAACATGTCACATTGCCTCGGGTCTTTGTCTCCAACACAAAGCGGTCAGTCAACAGTTTACATTTTTCAGACTCTTAAATCCAGAGTGAGTAATGGTCCTGACCAGGTAGGAGCTTCAGCGTCTCACTGTCGAATAAATCTGTGATCTTATGTGACTTTAATGCTCTCATCCAAATATATTATATGACAACAACCCGCGCAGCACAGAATGTGGATTTTACCTCAGGTGCAGAGAGAGTTGTTTGAAATAACAACGTGAGATTGAAAACACGCAACTCATTTCTACAAAAAGCTGCCACTCAGCAGTTATGATGTGTAGTCCCAGTGACCTGCTTTGTGCTTTAATTCAGCACAGTTTACAAGCTCTCCGGCGTGATTTGCAATGAAACTTTTTAAGCCCTTTCTGGTGCCCTGATAAGTTATGCATCAAAAGCAGCCTGGATGGTAAAATTATTAAAATATGCACACAGAAATCAGTTCACCGAAAGGAGCTGTATAATGTGGCGATGGGTATCACTTTTCTCAGTGTATTTTTTTGTCCTGCATCTCTTGGAATAAAGTAATTAACTCAATGTTATCCAGTGCAGTTGGAGGGGGTAGATGATTGTCAGCAGTTACAGATCAAAGTGAAATATGCAGGAATACTCAGATGTACTACATACAGTAAAGATGAGCAGTGATCACGTGACTGACTGCAAGCATAAACATGTTTTAAAGAAACCAAGCCAGAGGGTTACATTACTGCCATGTATGAAAGCAGAACCAGTGCAGCTGTCTGGTGTATTTTACACAGCCATGTTCAAGTGGACTAACGGTGCTCGTAGCCCTGAGCTAGCCGCCCCTAAACTCGAGCAAGTTAACCCAGATGAGGAAGAAGAACGTGTTAAGAAAGGGTTTAATTTGTTTCAGGCAGCCTCAGCCCCGGGCTGTGGATAACACTGGGCTATAACTCGCTACAGTAAAACCGCAAAAGATCAAGTAAAGATGGCAGCACCCACAGGGTTTCTAGTTAATGCTGTGCTTGGATAGCAGTGAGGAGAGGCTTACGTGTGGTGGGAATGGCAGGATGGAAGAACGGAAGGAGGAAGGAGGAAGGGGAAGGAAGTTATGGCGGATGGAGAGGGAAAGAAGAGGGGATTGTGGGATATAGGAAGGTATTAAAGCAAGTGCAGCGGTGATGGAGGGAGGAAGGATGCAGGGGAAGAGCGAGGGGAGCACAAACACAGAAAAGAGGGGATTAAGATAAGGAGGAAGAGATAAGAGGTGTGAGCAATGTCTGAAAAGCATGTGAGCTTAACAGGAGCTCATATTTTTGCTAGCAGCTGATTTATTTCCCCACAGCTAAAGGCCAAGTCAGGTGGTGTGTCAGTAGCCTAAACAAAAAAAGAAGGAAAAACTCTATGAAACAGTTTCTAAAAGGATTCATTTTTCTGATCTGTGATCTCTGAGCTTTGTAATTTGCCATGTTTATGACAGTCTGGTTGAAACGACTTAATACATGTTTTTATTTTAGCGATGAAGCTCATGAGTATGTGTATGTGCAAAGGAGTTTTGTGGTCGTCTTCAGTCCTACAAAATGTTTTACAACCATTAGCTAAGACGTTCTGATAAGCCCATTATATGCTCAGCACCAAAAGGCAGACAGAAATTAGCAATATAGTCGGGTATTTAGCTGCTAAAGAGCCAGATATTCCCCTCAGGAGTTGTTAAGGACAGAATAGAGAGCTGAGAGGAGACAGAGCATATTAGACTTAAATGCATCAAGAGACTCCAGAAGAATGATAATTTTGCTCATTATCAGCTAGATTGGTAAAAAGCAAAGCAAGACAACGTTAACTTAGGTTGCAACATCTACTTAAAAATTTATGATAGTTTAATATGTTATGCAGGATTAGAAGTAGGAAATGATGGCTTTCATGGTTAAAAACAACCACAGCAGGAGTCTAGACCATAGCCTGTTTAGAAATGGACAAAGCCACTGAGGCTAAAAAATGAGGCCGACATGGAAGTGCATGAACGGGCAGTATGCCCGACGGCCACTAGATGGTGGCTCCAAAAAACTCCCGTTGACTTCAGTTCAAAATTTGTCAAAATCTGTTGCTATCATGAATTTTTCAGTCAATATATTTTTTCCACAAGTCATTCTGATGTAATTCTTCTAATCAATGACCTGGTGCTCCATCTGAAAATAATCATTAAGTAGATATTAGGCTTCAAAAAGAGGAAGATTTATGGGCATCTTTAGTTTGATCGACAGGTCTGGTCTCCAATCTCGCTTAAGTCGGGTTTCATATACTTCTCTTTATCTCTAAATATGGTCACTTAAGGCTCCAAACAGCTAACATGGCAACATTCAAATGCCAAACCTTTGACTTCAAAGCACAAATCCACAAAGCAAAAGGTGACATCACATTGACTTCATCCATTCTATGTACAGTCTATGGTCTATACCAGGGGTGGGCAATCCTGGTCCTCGCGGGCCACTACCCTGCATTTCAAATCTTCAGGATCGTTATCAGGATCCTGCAGAGCTTGATGATGAGTGAACATTTGGAACAGGGACACATCTAAAACATACAGGGTAGCGGCTCTTGAGGACCAGTATTGCCCACCCCTGGTCTAGACACAAACCTGAGTGTCAATTGGAGACACAACACTCAACCATACACCACAACTTACTAATGGTGCATTTACACTGGTACCTACTCGCTTCACTTCGTTTCGGTTTTGGCGCATTTACACTGGCAGGCCCGGCCCTAGGTCAGATGGTGCCTCAGGCGAAACACCAGAATGGCGCCCCCCCCTATGCCTAGGGCCGGCTCTGTACACTGGCAAAAAAGTACCTGGAACCTGGTACAACTTTTCGTACCTTATCTCCTGCGGTTCCAAAAAAAGTACCCGGTCAGGTCGGAGCAGGTACTAAAATCTTATTGGTCGGAATCGTCACTGCGTCGTTGCGTCATCACTGCGCTGCACGTAATCTGTCCCCGCAAACACGTGGCCATTTTTAAATCTTCAGCAAACCGTGCAGACGTGTTTGAAATAACAACAAGAAGAGAAATGGCATCTGTTAGAAATCCTGCCTCATGGACTCAGTACGAGATGTAAATCTTTCTGTCATTAGTCACAGATGAGAAAATTCAGCGGGTGCAGGACGGCGCGGCCAGCTACACGGAGGAGGGACTATCCTCGGCAATGTAAATGCAACCGAGGGGGTCCGATCCCGAGCGATCCGAGGTGAAGCAAAGCGAGTAGGTACCGCTGTAAATGCATCATATGTAACTCCATATACCCAACACAAAATAATAATATCATCCTACTTCTGCCACTGAGAAGGGATAGTGATTTTTGTCTGACCCCAGGATCAAAAATATGTAAACAAATCATCTTAAGCTTTGTTCAAGGATAGTGACCAGGTTGAGGATAGTGCTCTCTGTAGCTTCTCCTCATTACTCCACCCGCCTTTGCAATGTGTTACTTTCCCTCCTCAAAGACGGCCTCCGATCCTGCTGCTGCTTGTTATTTGGTGCTTGTTATCAACCTGACACCAAGTGAGCAGAACAAGTGAGAGAGGGAGTGGAGGTGCGGGACTGTGCTGTTAGGACAGGGTGCTACAGCCCGTTAGGTCGGAGTGTTTTTGTGTTAAAGTCGAGCCCATAACACTGTCAAGGAGATTGGGAGGGAGATGTCTTCGTATTTGTGGTGGACAGAGTCAAGCAAGCCGGAGTGATGCAAGCCAGAGTGATACAAGCAACGAGCACACAGGATAATGATAATAATAATAAAAAAAAAAAACCTGTCCCTCAATGTGTGATGTGAACCAGATCCAACAGGCGACACTGTTGCATTTCACCAACAGCTTTTAAAACTCTTTAATTACCTCTTTTCATCCTAATGCCTGAATATCTTATTTAGGATCATATTGTCACTCCATATGTCTGCTGCAGGCACTATAGCTCGCAGCGATGTCTCCAATTGTATTACAGCCTGTTGGAAGACAGCGTGATCACTGATATTATGGCTCAGCAGTGAAGTGTTTACCAATCAGGCCATGGACACAGAAAGGATCATAAATAATTAAGCCGGCACTGTTCAGTCGGCACTTTCAAATTCCAGGAAGTATTAACGACTGGTAGATCAGACCGCCTATAAATGTCAGTAAACACTCCAGGTTGACAGTGGGTCTAATCAGGTTCTGATGTAATCAACTCAAGGAGCTCATATGTGAGCAACACTCGGGGGAAATCAGTAGAGTGAACCATGACGTGCTTTCCTCCTCTTGTTGAATCACAACAAGAGGATTTCAGTTTCACAGTCCCTAAAGTTTTATATTAATGTCAGAGAAAATGTCTTGGTTCCTGTTTTCTGTTCTCTTGTCTGATTCACAGACCTTGATTAGATCTTGCTCTGGGAAGCTCAAGATACCGGTACTGATATTGATCCCACTGAGCCATAAAGTGAAGCACAGCTCACCCTCTGTCTGGCCTTTTATTGCCGGATTAAATCATAATATATTTCACTGCTTTGCTCTTTCAACACATTTGATTTGGACTCACAGGGGATGAAATGTCTCTAATTTTACTCTTATGTAACAAACAAATCAGTTTTTAATGAGGGAAGAACTGTTCACAGACACAGTAATGGGTCGCTTCAGTTTCAATCACATATTAACTGAGTTTTAAAAATGAACAGAGCTGTGGTCGGCTGCTCTGCTCATCAGTCTCATTTTATTTACAGCAGAGGCTCTGCTCTGTGTGTTTGAGTACAAACTGGAACAACAGGAATTTCCCCTTTCATAAAAATAAGCTTCAGTGCACTTTATTGCAGACCACCATGTCACATTACAGCTGCTGCCTCTTATTATCCCTGCCTGTGGTGGAAAGCTTTCATTGTTTCAATATTTTTTTGTGAGTCTGTGTTTTTGTCCACACGGTGTTGCAAAAGAAGTGCTGAGTGCTGTGCACCCAACATTAAAATATCATTATGTTGTGACATGTTGCTTATGCACACATTCAGCAGTTACACTGAGACATTTAGGTCTGTTAACTCTTTCAGCCCTGTTGTTGCTCTGGCCCAGAGAGTTCATTTCAGACCCCTTTCTTATTGTCACATTGTTTCCACACGGGGATTTGTTACATTTTATTATTGTAAAAAAAAAAAAAAAAGATTACAAACAATGACTGTATATACAATGGATGGAGCTTACATGACTTCACCTGATCATTTGTGGACTTGTGTTTAAAAGTCAGAAGTTTGGCATTTGAATGTCACCATGTTGGTTGTTTTGGAGTCAGA
Source organism: Pseudochromis fuscus (assembly GCA_900323345.1). Taxonomy (NCBI): domain Eukaryota; kingdom Metazoa; phylum Chordata; class Actinopteri; family Pseudochromidae; genus Pseudochromis; species Pseudochromis fuscus. Next base: position 9,851 of record OOFC01042784.1, read on the forward strand.
AATGACCATATTTAAGATATAAAGGGAGGAGTGGGGAGGCGGGTCTTACTCTTGAACCTGAGGTCACTGCAATATGCTGCTAGCACCAAGTGGCCATCAGGAGGATTTCACCTTTTTACACTGTAGCATCCATTTTTGAGACTCTGTTTTGTCCATTTCTATATACAGTCAATGATTACAAATTAAAACTCTATTACAAATAAAAAGTCTATTATTTTCTATAATAGGAAAAACTTTCACAGAAATTTTCTGCTTCACTATTTTTATGTTTGGATAATATGAGGAAAATATCAAATATATGTGGACCTTTTGCTGTACCAAGTTTAAAAAACAACCAAAAATGTATCGTTCCCCTGTTCACTTATTGTATTGCATTTTCCTTTTCGGGTCAGTCCACACTCAAAGAGCTGCAGCCTTTATTTGTTGTTTTTAAAAACAGTGGTATAAATACTTTCTCCAGCTGGTGATGAGCGTCCATTGCACATACTTCTTTGACCAATGTCCCAAGAGAAGATCTTTTAGTGGCCACACTCTGATCTGAATCCGGGGGCCTCAGGCACAAGAGTCCTGCTGGACAAACACACGCACATACACATACACAAGTACATGTTGAGACACAGCTGAGCACCATAGATCTGTATGCCAACACACCAGATGTGACATGCGCACACACACACACACACACACACATAGCTGGAAATAAAATTCACAGTCTCCCTCAATCTGCTGCAGTTTGCTTCCTTCATCTTCACTTCTCTCTTGCTCTTTCTCTCCCACGTCTTGTGTCCTCTGTCATACTCTATTGTTCTCTCTCTTCGCCTCTTCCTTACATGTTTCATTGTGCCGCTCGGTCTTGTATTCTCTTGTTATTGACAGCCCCTGCTGGGTGACCTGAGAAGCCTGCCTTGAAATTGCAGGGCTTATCAGACGCATCACATTGTCCACGTGTATTTTCTAAATTACTCCTTTGTGAAATTAGGCGGCATATGCCTGCAGCTGGTGGACAAGGAAAAAAAGAAAAAGATCTGTCGTCCTAAATTGTCTCTTTGCTTTGTTGAAATAAGTTTGTATGTGATCGTTGACCAGAATTTACATCACCAACTGTGTCTGTGGGTACATAAAGAGCTGTAAAGATGGACAGAGATATTGGGATAAATTCGCGCAGAGACAACTGATCTGATTTTTGGACCCCTTCTGGTCTTTCTCTATTACAGCGAGATTGTCTGGTTTAAATCAGACTTTATCTGTTTAGACAGTGATATGGAGATCATCCATGTATCACAAATTATAAATAAACACGCTTTTTGTTGGGGTCTAAATACAGCCAGAGCAGGTCTGTAACCACCACAGAGGACTGTGGGGTCATGTCCTCATATTTGGGACGTCAATTTATATCAGTCACACACAGCACCCAGTTCATCAAATGAACGGCCTGTAATATAATCAAATGCAGTATAATTCCTGTGTAGTGGGATACACATGTATACACCAAAATACAACCACAATTCAATAACCAAATTACAAGAAATAAAACATATCCCAGCCCCAGTTTTTACATGTTTTAATCCAGCAGCTTACAACATGCGTGTCAGTTATACAATGGGTTAAAGTGGATTTATGGGATGTGGTCTGTTATACAATATTTAATTCTTTCCTTCATTTGGACTACTGTGAAATAGTACATTGTTTTAACTTGAGGAAATGACTCAATAACTATTCAACTTTCCATCGATTTCAGCACACTACAGCTGTAACATGTTAAGATAGGAGTGCACCATAGCAGTCAACAAACAACACCTTCATCCCTCCACTTCATATTTTTTAGCTGCTGGTTGTACAGCTGAACCCGGGAAACCTTTGATCTTTCTCTAATAACCTGTCACAGATAAGTGATCCACTGGACTGCATTGTAAGTGGATTCAGTGCATCGTATGTCAAGCATTTTGACAAGTTACAACAATAAAAGCAGAGATAATGCGTATGATTAATAACGTCTGTGTTTTATTTTTAGTTCAAAGATCATTCTATAATCAGTGCATATTGTAATCAGACTATTGTTTGTCCAGCCTCCTTCAAGTTAAAGACTGATCCAGTTTCTAATCTTGGTCCATGACTGGAGCAGTGTATAAAACCCAGCCACTCTATGGTCCTAATTCAGCCCACCACATCAAAACTCATATTAATAATAATCTACTTCCACTCTCAAAACGTAATAATATCTTATAGTCGCCACAGATGAATTAATGTTAAACAACAAAGTTCAAAGTATGCAGACATTCACACAGGTGTTTGCAGTTACAGCTGATTAGCTCAGGCTCAAATTGGAGGAAATAAGTTACTGAGGTCCCCAACTCATGAACTAATAATAATAAGGACCAAGATGATGATGGTGATGAACATGTGCAACCTATCCAGCAGAGGTGGCAAAGTTGTCAATCAATCACAGTCTGTGTGCTCTCTCACAGCTTTGAAGAGAGGTCCAATCAGGCGAAATAATAGAAAACACATGTCTGGGTGTGTTTAATGTGACATAAAATATTTATTCTTTTCAGTTTTACGTGACTAAATCAACCAGAAATCCCCAATGGACGACTAACGTCTAAAACAGCTGACATCTGAAACCACATGGGGGATATTTAAAGGGTCTTAAATGTCAACACACACTTTCAAGGCTCCTGTTTCACTATGCATTGCTCCAGTCGTGAATCCTTGCTGCTTCCTTGCGCGCACTGGACAGGCCATATATGGCAGAGGATCTTGTGGACCTTGAGACCTGCGTCCCATGATAGACCTGCTTGGAGTGGAGTGTGCAACGTGTGGTTTAATGAAACCCTGTCAGCACGAGCCGATAAGGTCTTCGTCTGTTTGGAGAAGAGAGACGAAAACATTAGTCCTGTGGGATTGGGCGCTCAGAGCAGTGCGCATGGTGGGAGTTGTGAGAAAATGCGCAGCTGAGGTGTGAGGACATACCGTGAAAGTTGAACATTCACAACAACAACACAACTTTCGTTTTCACCACGGGTGAATGGCGGAGTGCATCGTGGAGGAGCAGGTATGATGGCCTCAGATACAGCTCCGGTGTGACTGACGCGTCTTTGACAGTGGATGCGTCCATGTGGCGTTGAACGTGAGAGCACCGGGTGAGCCCCCCCTCTCTCTCTCTCTCCATCGCTCTCACCCACCCCCCTCCTCCCCCTCTCCCCTTCTCCCTCGTTATATCCTCGCTCACCACAGCTCGAATATCAGTTACCGGGTCCCGACCAATCCCGGCGCGCTGTCAGAGCTCGAGAGGAGACAGCAGCGGAGTGCAGACCGGAGAGAGGCAGACAGACTGGGGAGACAGGCAGAGACGCACACACCCAGCCAGCCAACCATCCATCCATCCATCCACCGTCTATCCTCCTACACCCCTCACGGCCTGATACTCGCACAGACAGGCAGCTCCCTCCCTCCTCTTCTCCTCAGGTCCCTCTGACTGCAGCTGTTTGGGTTAACGCGAGGCAGGATGCGCGATGGGACAAGCGTGCGGACACGCGCTCCTCTGCCGTAGCCAGCCGCCGTCCTCCGAGATGTGAGTGCAAGTGTTTCTAATAAGTATGCACGCTGCCTCTGCATCCTCAAGCTTCTGGGTTTATTACACAGCGCACTAAACTGGTGTAGCAGCAGAGGCACATGGCGTCCAGCAATACAAATACACAGAGTGGTGTGTAGTAGTGTGAGTGACCTGCTGGGTGTCATTATTCCCACTGACAGCAGCTCTGAAGACCCTATGTGAACTGTTCGGGCTGCTGTCAGTGTAAACCCCCGTAGCTCTACACCATCCAGCTGTAACGCGCTCCACAGATAATTTAGTGACCTTATCGTGCCTTTGGATCTTCCAGGGATTCACAGTACTCCCATAGGCTACTCTGACTCTTAATATTCCTGCAGGGACACATACATTTTCCCTGATCGCCCTCCTTAATTGAATTCTGTTTGTGAAAATCGTTATGTTAAAACGTATTTCAAAGTGGCTGCAAGCTGCGTTATGCATAAATAATGATAGATGGACTCTACCACAGCCAAACTGTTTAGTTCAACTCTTTCTACTAAACCCTTCGTGAATGGTTTAAAAGTTGTAACACATATATTAATGTTTGAGAAATAATTTAGTAAGGCTTTATAGGTGAGTTATGAGTCCATAAGTATAACTGTGGGTTGTGGAGAAATGGACTAATTAGACGTCTAACCACCTGTCATCTGTCATAGTTTTATTACCAAAAAGAAAGAATAAACACCTGAGGTCTAGCTAATTATTAAAAGATAATAGACAGTATAATTTACACCTCAAACCCCTTAGAGTCCTTTATAAGGGAGGGTCTGTTTAAAAACCTCACATGGGTGATTTCTATGTACTGATAACATATTCCTCTGATTTCTTGATCCTCAGGCTGTTTTCTCAGTTCAGATGTTTTGCACTGGATAGCTGGACATCAAAAGAGCCTGGCATTAGATTAATTGGCTCCTTCTTTGATGAAATAAAGCAGCCGAGTGTTGCATCCTAACTTTGTGAGGCTTGTAGAGTTTGTTGAGGAAGTGTCATGTAGCTGTTCAATTAACTGAACTTTTAAATATCAGGACCGGGCTCCATGTTTAGCTAAATGTTTGTTAATAAAGTAGAGAGCTCCTGGTGTTGAATCAGTGTTCTGCTGGGGGAAATTAAAGTTCACTGTGTAAACTTTCACTTTCTGCTCTCCAATTAAAGTGATGCAGCTGCTGCTGATGGAGTCGGGCAATTGTTAACAAACGTGTGGGTGATCAAATAGCATACACATACTGTATGTATGAGAATTTCCCTCAGGAATTATACACTATGTTTTTATAATGGTGCGACTTCCCTCCCCCTCTCTTATAGCTGAATAGCTCAAATTGTGGATACCAGCACTGTGATGCCATTACACACCGACTGCAAAATATTAGTAACATCTTTCCCATATTAAGTTTCAACTGCCTTTTGTCCCACAGTTGAAAAATCCTCTTTTAATGTCTTTGATTTTCTTCATCCCCTCCTTCATAATTGGTTTAAATCCAATAAGTGAAATCACTGAGGTATAATGACTTTCATTCACCTCACTGCAGAAAAGTAAAGCTCCTTACAATGAGCACTGGCCATTCTAGGGGAAAATAACCAGAACTGCAAGGGAACAATAAATATGCCACATTGTTGGTCTCGGATATGCAATTAGATTCAGAAGCTGGTCTCACCTGCTTCCCTCAAGCCGGAACCGGTTTGCTTGGAGACAGCACCACTGATCAGTGAAGGTCATGAAGTGTGACGCTACCAGAAAATACACAAGAACAGAAGTCATTCCTGTAGCCACTGGGATATGTACCTCTTGTGTTTGAGCAGTGAGATCGGATGCAACCATGTTGGCTGAAAAACTCCACAAGGAATATCCAGAGGCTTCTTTCTGTTTTTCATTGTGATTGGTTTGTAGAGGTTTGGATTCCTGGATTGTTACTTCGAGAGCCAGTTGTTCATCAGCAGAAATATTGACAAAGCTCTACAGTTTCAGGAACCACATGGATGCGTTCTGTCTGTGCTCGCCCTGCATATTGTTTTGCCCTTCGTTTATTTTTTAATATTGACATTATTTGCTGCTTTGTGGGTTTGAGGATGCTGTGTTCCTATTCAATGCACTTTGCTTATCTGCTATTATCACTGTGCATCATTTTAACAGCCGACACACATCGTCCTTGTAATCTGTATTTAGGAGTGTGCGTTTGGGTGCCAGAGGGAGTGCACGTGGATGCTTTTCAGCTTGAAAAATATGGCAATATGTTGGACTGATGCCAGGAAGTCAGATTCCCCAGCCTCCTGCTGCACACACACTCGCACAGAGATGCACAGCAGCAGCAGAGTTGTAACCCGACTCCTGATGAGTATGTGTGTGTCTGTGTGTGTGTTAGAGAGAGAGGGAGAAAAGAGAAGGGATGCTGACGTTGCACTGTGTTATCATCAGTAATGGGCTCATCAATACTAAAATATTCAGAGAGAGAGAGACAGAGAGAGAGAGGAGGCAGCTAAAGTGAAGCCAAAGAGAAAACAGCAGCAACCATTGTGTGTTGTTTTCATGCTTTTGCACATGTTTGTGTCTCTATTAAACACGTGTGCTTCAGCAAAACATCTCGTTTAAAAGCTTTTTATTTGTAGATTTATACATGTTTTGATTTCCCACCTCAACAGTACAACATCCAGTTAAAAGTATAGTTCAGGGTATAATATGGTAATTGCTGAAACAAATACATCTCATTTAAATGGGAGCTTTGCATACTAGAAAAAATATTGTCCTCCAGCTGAAATTCAAAATATATTTTTAAATATGTCATCATCTGCATGAATATTATGAGGCGACTAAGCTTAGGTGCCGTAAACTCCCCCAGCTGAATCATCAGTACAAAAGATGAGCAAGTGTGGGAAAAAAAAAGAAAAAAAATCTGTCTCTGTAATAAAAAGCCAAAGGTTAAAAGTGTGACGAAAGACAGAAGTCAACAATGACTCACAAGCAGATTTGCGGTAACAAACATGATGTCACTAACCTTAAATTCACTGGTGCATCATCAACTGCAGCAGGTTTATGATAAACATTTGCCTTTGCATGATTTTGGTTCTGGGTTTGAATCTAATTTAAACTCATTAACTGTTCAAGAGATGTAAAGAAGAAGCATGTTGCTTACACTAAACTGCAGGAATACACAACTACAAACTGCATGGATTGGATTTGAGTAACACACCAACATTATCATAACCTCAAAGGCAGATATACAGTGGGGAACAACTCCCTCATCTTCCTGAGTCTGCTCTGGTCAAAGTGTCACTGACACATACATAGATATAGTACAGTAAAATGTGTAAATCATTTATTTACTGAATGCATAGGGATTTAGTGTATATCAGTCTATACAATGATGTGCAGCTTTCTGTATAACTTTCATTTTCCCTCATAGAATGAAAGTGAACACACAGACTGTAGCAAGATTATTATTATCCATCTGTTCATACATCCTAATTCCACATCAGCTTAATCTGTGCAGCGGGGCGCACACTGGACAGGACATGCTGTTGTATCACAGGATGGGCACACATAGAGGCAAACAGTACATCCATGTGCATCCACATGTGTGGAAAATACATCTAAAAGTAAAGTACACAGACTAATTTGAAAAATTAAAGCAATGGGAAAATTAATTGACAAAGGAAAATAATCCAAATAATCTAAAGTTGTGTTTGACAGAGGCTACATGGCTGAGTGTTGGGGTTTAATTGATTCAGCTCAGCACATTCAATAAGTTACACAACAAGGCCTGTGTTTTACTTTGTGTGTGTGTACATGCTAGAAAGAGGGTGATGGATGCATTAATTTAGTTACAAGCCTTTTAGTGTTAAACAGTGGGATCTCTCTAATTAGATATAATATAAATGTGCCCACCGCTAACAGGATTGTAATCCATTCTATATCACCCAATATCAGTCACTGTGGTTTTCACCTTTTACCAACTAGTGTAGGTCCAGTTTCACACGGACACATTTGGACATTGGCTTTAGATAGTGGACCTGTTTGTAACCCTGAAAATACCCCCATACTGCACCAGACCTCTGCTCCTTTTTCTAAGAAAGGTCTTAGTTTTTGTTTCACTCCATTTCTCTGCTTATCTCCCACATGAGATGTCAGTTTGTGTTTCTGCAGTTGTGTCTAGACGTTGCTCTATGTCATCCTTGTATCTTCTATTGTGGGCTCTACACAAAAATAGAAAACCTTGCCAGCTGGTCACTTGTGGTGACTGTTTCTCACACCTGTTTAGGATGAGTTATTTTAAAGACAGAGGCTGGAATTGCAGTTGAGTTGCTGTTGTCAAGAATTTATCAAAAGCAGGATCTTGTTGTTGGCTTGACTTTAGAGGATGGTTCTGTTCATGTACAGTATGTTAGAGTGATGGAAATAATACAACCAGGAAATGAATTTAAGTCAATCCAGTGTCATCTTAAAGTGTGTGTTTGTTTGTGCTTGCATGAGCCTGGAGGTGTCACAGGGAAATGAGCCTGACAGCTCCCATAGTTCCCGGCTTTGGCTCCAGCAGCTCTTGTCAGCCTTCTTATCTCTATGGACTGTTGCCACAGACAGGTGTTTCTGTGTGTGTGTGTGTGTGTGTGTGTGTGTGTGTGTGTGTGTGTGTGTGTGTGTGTGTAAACCTGTGTGTGTGTGTCTAAGACAGCATGTGTGTTTGCACCTGTGCATGCATTCCAGTTAGAAATGTGTGTGTATTTATGGATACGGCTGTGTCCCCATCAGAAATCAAATGGACTCTGTGTCTAAGTGTTTTTGTCGGTGGCTACAAGTGTCAGTGTGTGTGTATGTGTGTGTGTGTGCTCCTTTGAGAGATTAAGGTAGGAGGTGAGGCAGCTGTGTTTGGGACATGGAGCTTCGGTCTAATTAGGAAACACTATCATGTCTCCTCAGTGTGTGTGTGTGTGTGTGTGTGTGTGGTGAGACCTCATTGATAGGCAGTACAGGTGTTTACCTATCTATTGACACCTGGCTCGGGAACTTGCAGTCTTTGTGAAGTTTGTGTTTAGATAGATAGAACTTTATTGTCTGTTCTATAGAACAGAAATTTGCCTTTCAACACGGCTTTTAAAAATTTCACTCACACTAAAACACCAATAAAAACACACAAACAAAACACATAAGTCACAAACAAAGACACTACAAACACAGGAAAAACAGTGCTACCGGGTGCTGTTTAAAATGGATACTGCAACAGGAACAAAAGAAGGCTTAAGGTTTGCAATGCCTGGATGCACTGACAGCTTTAGTCTGAAGGTCATTTTAGTTTAAGCATTGGTTGCTACATACTTAGATTGAGTGAGTACAAATCACAGTATTTGTCACATGAGTCATATATATATTGTAGTTTTTATGCATGAAAATGAGAACTACCCAGTCCCCGGTCTCCTATAAATTTTTTGCACTTACAAAAACGGTAGTAGTAACAGCAAATCCTCTAGTGACATACAGTATGCAGAATAAAAGCGACTATTTGAGGCTACTGCTGAAAAGAAGTGGGGGATTAAAATGACACAAGATGACTGAAGTAAATAATTTATGAATCTCAAATTCACAGACACAAAAAAATCTTTTCACAGAGCTCTGAAATTCAGAAGTTCACAGTGTTGCCAGGAGAGATTGTTTTTTTCTCTTTCTGTTTAATTTCTTTCAATAATACAGTTTTTGTGTTCATTTTGAGCAGGATGGTGGACTACAATGACACTGTGGCCAATCCTGTCAGTCTGTTTGTAAACCGATTTAATTTTGTTGTGTGCGTCATTAGTTATGTTGCAGTGAGAGGTGTATTAGCTTAATTATTGGTATTCATCATGTGTTGCTTTTTGTTTTTGTTGCCTCTGTTGATTTACCAGATGTTTTTGTGGTAGCTCCTGATGTTTACCGTTGTGGCTGTTGCTCATTTGAATGTGCACATTAAGCTCAGAAATCATAATGATAGTGTTATAGGTTATTATGTGATGGCATTGTTGTGCTTGTTTTCTACATTAGAGTAGCAGAATGAGCTCCGGTGCCTTGTGCCCTTACTGCAGGGCTTTTTCTCATTGATCGACACTATTGATCAACATACACAGAGATAAAGCCACTGACTGGCTGTAAGTGTTGCATTTGGGCCATTTATGGGTTTTGTGATGCATGTAGTGATAAATGAAATGACTCTTTCAACAACATACAAACACACTCAATGTAGAAACACACATTCTCAACAGCCCTGCTCTCTGCTATACACACACTGCATCAGACATACACACAAAGTATACCTCATGTACTGTAATCATTTCACAAGAAGTCAGATTGGATTTGCTATTTTACTGCTGTTCATCCAGTATCTTGACAAACATCCCAGCAGCTGATTACCCAATGGAAACATATGATGATCATTCACCATCACATGGATGATAAACTATTAACTGGTTGAATCCTTTTCCACAGTCTATACAGTGTCATACTCGTTTATTTGTTTATTACTAATTCTGATCAGTGCTCCATCCTCTTAATGACCTTGTTTGGGTTATTGACTCCATCTACCTGTTAATCCTTTTTTATTGTCTCAGTTCCTTTCCCAACTTTCCACCTTTGAAAGCCTGACCGCCACACGCAGACAAAGACAGAGAGGCAGGTGTGTCAGAGACAGGAAGAGGCAGCTGAGATGGTTTGATAGATGAAGGGCAGGTGTTTAATTCAAAGAGTAGTCCAGGTTGCTTGGCAACTAATGGTGTGACATATTACCCCACATATAGGGGTATTATGCTCAGTATATCAGTCCTAGCTGTAGGGTTCTCCTCCCTTTGATCTGTCTGTTTGCTGTCTTGCTCTTCATGAATTAATACATTTGTTCATGTAAACACGTTCCTGTGTGTGTATAAAGATGTAGCTCATCAAAGGCTTTGTGACAAGTGTGTGACAAATGTGGCAAGACTGCAACCGGCTGCACTTCTTTTTTATTCTTGAAGACATGCCTGCCTCCTGATTCACTGACAGCTTTGACAGAGTTGTCAACCATATTAGTCCAAACAGACTTCATACTTTGAGATGCATCAAATGCTTGACTTGCAATGTTACTTTTTAAAACCACAGATGCAGTTTGTAAAGGAAAAATCTGTGATCCAAATGTAAACAAATAGGCTCAACCCAAATATGCTAAGCACAGTACAAACTGTCACTGAATAACAACCACTTTTAAGGTCTTTGTATTTTTTTGTGCTGTTGAGCTATAAACCATTACTAAACATGCATATTTTTTGAATTATGCTGAGTTGATAAATACATTAAATAGAAGTTTTATCCTTAGAATTTAGGTGGTATAAGTACTGATTGGCCTTTTAAGATTTTTCCTCTAGTGCTACAGAAGATTTAAATTAATTTGGGTGTATTTCTCCAGGATCTACACCTGCTGACTTAGTAATTTAAAAAATAGTCATTTATCTAGTGGTTCCCAGTCCTGCTCAGCTCTCAGAGTCCTGCTGGTTTTCATTCTCACCATTTAATACAGACTTGGTCCACCTGGGACACCACGTAGCTGCTGTTAACCAGTGCTCAAATAAAAAAAACAGCAGGGGGACTGTGATCTCCACTGCTGTAGGAAATAATTTAGAGAGCAGGACTTGTACCGCCAAGCACCTGTGTACAGCAATTTCTGTCATTTTTGTGGAGAGTAATAACACTCTACTGTCATCAGGGTCAGCAAAGACGGTATTATATGCGATCAGGACAGAGATCATCTTAAAGTAGACAAAGATTACAGTCACTTCCAAGGAAGAATCTGTCAAAGTGAATCTGATTTGCTTTTCTTTTTACTTGTTTGTCCTTAAAAAGCACAAAATATGTGAAAAATCTGAGTTCTTGGTTCAAAAACCAAAGAAATATAACTTACAGTGTTATATGAAAAGTACTGTAGTATATATCTATTGACTAACTATAATATATATTAAAAAATATATAATTTATAAACTCATTATTTCACAGAGTTAAACATAATTTATGAAATTCCTTTGTTTGCAGGGTAATATAATTCTTCTGAGTATGGATACTGCTTTTACAACCACCACTTCTATGACTATAACATTTTTTAAACGTTTTTTTCAAGGCATTGCACTGTGCTTTATAACTGGGTTTAATCCTGTAGCAGTGTCACTGTACACCTCCATAACACAGCAGGCCAAAAGATAAAAGAAAGAAAAGTCAACTAAGACACCAACAAGATGAAATAGCTGAAACATAAAGCAGCAATCAAGCTGTGAAACGTGGAAGAATAAAAATAGATTATAAAAATGCTGTTGCCTTAAAGTGTTCTTTGAGGAAAGATTTAAAAGTGTCGACAGACTTAGTGCACCTATGATCCTCAAGCTGGGGGATCCAGAGCCCGATTTCAAAAACCTGATCACCATTAATCTCTCGCCGGGAGATCACAGAGACCGCTCTGCCTCAAATGGAGTTAAAATATCAACAACAGAACCAGAAACACTGCCGTGTAAGGATTTAAATGTAAGCAAGAAGCTCTTTAAATCTGTCCTGAGCCTTTCAGTCATCCAGTGCATGCAGTTGCTGTACTGTTCGCTTGCAGCTAGCCAGCTGTGTTTTAACAAGCTGTAGGTGGAAGATGAATTTCAGCACAAAAGTGTCAGTAATCTAACCGGGAAGTGAATCACCTTTTACAGTTTGGGAAAAGAATTAATTATTTTAGTGATTTGATTTATGAAGTAGAAATGAGGCTCAACAATTACTCCCATATTTTCAAAAGTGGGCTTGTTTGTGGCAACAAACAAGCCAACAAAAGTGGCATAACCTGAACCGAGGAGGCTTTGGATTGTCTTGTAACTCACTACGGTACTAGATCATGCTAACAACAGGTTTATCTACCTAAACAAGGAAGCCAGTATCACTAGTATGTAGATCACTGTAGAAGAGAAGAGATTGAAGAAGATCTTTACTGAGGAAGCTAAGAAGGAATAAACAGAGAGTGACCACAGAAGAATACAGACAAAAGTAAACTTCAGACTGACTTTTAATTGTTGTAGAGAGCTTTGCATAATACAACACTATCAGACATAGAGCTGGCCTTTTTACTATTAGACTAGTTAATATTAACTGGTTTGCCATGCCTTGTGTTTTTGCAGACATTGCTAGACATCTTACAGCAGTCACAAAAAATATCCATTTTGTGCGTAATGCAGCTTTAATATATTGACCTCCAGTGAATAACCTAAGTAACAGAAGCGTAAAGAGACTCTTCTGACAAATTGTAAAATCATGCACAAAGTAGTGCAACTGGAAAATGTCGTAAACAGATATGAGCTACACATAAAGATGATATGAATGAACAGGAAAAAAAAACCCCTCAAATTATTAACCTTCAGGAGAGGTGATGAAACAGGATTACAGAAGTGGATTTGTACAATCTGCATGAGTGAGTCACACAACCGCAGGAGCCCGAAGACGTCAGAGTCCTTTCAAAGAAAACTGGTGGTTTTAATAACACGGGAAGGACATTATGTAAACTCTTAACCAGCTAAGTATACCACACTGTCACAAAGTGCTCTTGAGTCCATGTGCAGATGGACAGAAATGTTGAGTGGTTGTAGTAAAGGCTTTTAAATTGAAGAGTCGTATATAAATCAAGTGACATTAGTTGAACTGTGGCTGAGGCTGGATGCCTGGAGGCTGCATGGACTTTAGATATAGGATGAGTTAAAAGAAATGAAAACAAAAAACAGGCAAAGGTTAAACGTAAGGTCAAAGAATGACTACATGTAAAACAATGGTGTGTGTTTGAATTGTCTTGAAAAGAGTACCGATGGACATATCTATTTGTAAGCACAGGCTTTGGTTGCAGGAGATCCACTCAATTATACTTCAAAGTCTATTTAGACCAAAAGCTGAAGTGACATAAAATTTGAGTTGTTATTTTTACAAACCCTTCATCAGCTTGTGATAACTCAGCTGCTGAGTCCACAGCCGTGCTGTCCTTTGAGAAATGGTCTGAATGGAAATCAATTTGTAACTGTAACATGCAAACAGAAAACTAGCATTGTTGCTACAAACTTGTTAATATGCTGACGTCAGCAGTTACGGTCCTGTAAAGTGACATGGCTGTGCCAGTGCCATTGGTAAACAAGACTACAACTCTTGGCAGGGTGCGTTTGTGAGTCCTACATACAGTGTGTTTGGGAGCGAGCGAAAACTGAAATATTTGTGGTGGCCAGTCGGTCGTCTGAACTTTAGGAACTGTCTCCAGATTATGGGCCTCTCCACATTATAGAAATTATGTTATACACAAATTCAGTCCATATGGCCTTTTTACATGGAGTCAAAAACTATGGTCTGAGCTTGTTTGTTTGACCTTTTGTGTCATACGTTAGTACACATTCATGTAACACACTGGCAAAGAGACTGCTCCCATAAACACACAAATGTTGCCCTTGACCCTTGTTTGTTTTCCAGTAGGAACACACTCTGCCCAAGGCAAATCATATTGGCTGAGGAAGAGATGACACAAATAGATGCACACTTACTCACAGAGATGCACAGTCACATGTCAAACTGTTTGAAAGTGTTGCTGAAGTACTCTCTAACACTTCAGTAGGATGAGTTGACAATGCCTTGCAATCAGACAGTGTTTTCTCAGTTTGATTGGCTGTTAAAGCAGCAGCACTACGATATGTTAATTACATGCTGAGGAGCTACCCCACCAACAATTTCCACATCTGAGTCTTTTATATAGTCTCAGTGATAACACACAGGGGCAGACATGGGTGAGCACGCACACACACACACACACACACACACTAAACACACAGACGCAAACACTCTTCTGCGGCGTGAATCCAAAGTTCTTAATTAGAGTTTATGCTCATTTTGCTGCCGTGCTGTCAAGACAAATAAGTGTCCCGCTTTGTGTATGTTGTCAGACCATGTATGTGTGTTTAGTGTGTGTGTGTGTGTGTGTGAAGCTGCCTGGATTTTTTTTTCTAATTCTGCATACATCTGTCAGTATGTCTCTCCTCATTTTCTTTCCTCTGTCATGGTTGACCCTAGCTGGTCACCTTTCACACTTGTCCCATCATGCCTCTAGTCCTTGCGCGCACACACACACACACACACACACACACACACACACACACACAGAGTCATAGATAGTCATAATTGCCCAGAGGCACTTCTTTCTGTCTCTCTCATTCTGTCTCTTGTTCTGCCTTGTATCTTTTTCCCTTTTACTTAAGAAAAAAAAATCCTTTCAAGTTAACTCGACCAAAAAAATGAACAATTTTTACTGCCAACAGGGGGTATAAAAATCTACTCTTTGCACATGCTTATCTCTATGCATGTCTGCACAAACACACTGTATATGTACAGTACACAGCTGACTGTAAATACAATGTTTCGTAGTTTTCCAGGTGTGTGCTGTTTGTGTTCATGTGTTTTTATTTCCATCCACATGGAGCTTACAGGTGTACATGTATGTCAGTTTTGGCAATGTCTCTGTGTGCAGCCTCTTTTTAACATCAAAGTCATAATGGAAAGAGTTTGTATATCTTTGATAGCTCTAACTGTTGTTTTCTCAGGAGAGAGGGAAGAGCTTAAGTCTTTGATGGGCCCATTGCACCTTTTTAATGTCATCTTTTGAAAAGCTTTCTCACAGCTGAATGGATTGATGTCTAAGAAAGGGCACACTTGCTTTCATCTCTTTTGTCTTTTTCCATCTCTCTTAAACCTGCCTCCGCCGTAATCTGTTTTTTTGCCTGTTGTCTCTGCGGTGGGATTGCATCTGGGCAGAGCTCGCCTGGTCCCTAACTAGGCAGTCTGGGAAGCTACTTTGATGTCAACAACAATTTGGAGTCAGTAATGAGGAGGTGGATGTAGTTCTGATTAGAGCCGGCCTCCTCTGAGTCGTGGTTCCGCCTCATGTTTGTTGATAGTGTTCGTGCTGTGTTTACTTCTCATTTTCCACCACACAGTTAATCATACCACTTGCTTGATCTGATTGATGGGCGTGCTGTCAGAAAGGGGTTGGCTTTCTGGAGCTGGAGTTGTACATGACATTTGCTTCGGTAGATCCTCATACTCTGCTCTGTTTGAAAACATTTCAGGAAAAGCTGCCGCAGTTAATGAAACAGAGCTCACATGGGAGCTGGCCATGCATGGCTGCAGCTGTGTGTGTTGAGGAGAAGCTTTACGTTCTGTATTTTCATCCTTTACACTCCCCCAGTTACATCAAGGGCAGCACAGTCAGTCTGCAGCCCTCATTATGATCAAGACATCGGCATAATTTGTCGTCTCCTTGGCCAAACACAGCATCTGATTTGCAGAACATTAGCAAAAATTGAGTTGACACATTTATCAAGTGAAATTTATTACAGGACCCAAACCATTAGCCAGTAAATTAAACAACAAATCACTGTAATTACCACTGCAGTGAATACATCTGAAACTCAGTCTGTGAGAATAAGTTGCTGCTGTCCACCTCAGGACTGATTCTGAATGAATGACACAAATGGTGCTGATGTATTGAAATGTATCGACGACGTCTTGAGCTCAGGTTTGAGTGGGTTTAATTCTTGTGGGTTGTGTTGGTACACCCAGAGAGTGCAGAGAGTGTCTCATTTTGCATCCGTCTCTCTCTCACTTTTACCCTTGTCAAGTTGTTTCACAGAAATTGTTGCTCCCACTGTAGCTGTGGTAGAAAGAATAAAGGTGGTGGGAGCAGGTGATACCACAAGGTCCCTTTTATTTTTTTTCCCCCTGCTGATTTAATGTTGCAACCAAACATTAAAACTCTCTGCTTCTCTGTCTCCCCACCTGTCCTTTGACCTTGTCTACCCTTTTGTTCTCAACTGGTGTGCTTTTTATTATCATGTCACATCTTTTAGCTTGAAAGATGAATGTGAATGCAGGGAATAAATCTCCAACTTAACTGGTTTTAATTACAGAAACGGTTTGATAAAAAAAAAACAAAAAAAAAAACGGTCTTATTTTCATAGGAACTGATCAGATTGAATTAACCTTCACCAGATTTTCTGTCTTCAAAATGTTGTCATGTTTTCTGCTGCAGGTTACAGTAAGTGATGAGATCGGTCACAAGCTCATGCTTCCATTAACAGATGCTAAGGTAAACATTGAAAGAAAATTTAAATGAAAAGCTGATCACCTGCCACAAGACTAAAATCAACAAAACAATACATAGTTTGATTACAGAGGGTTTAAAATGTAAATGGTACTTTTGAAATAGATTTTCAGTCAGATGTTTTGTACATTAGATTCAATAAAACACTAGGACACTTTGATGTTTACAAATTAAATTTATTAACTTCCATAACTTCTAAGTTATGTTGATTGATTTTATTATGTATCATTTGTACTTCTATCTCTAACTCAATCGACATCACCAGCCTTTTACCCCAACCTAAATGATGATTATGATGATTACAGCCTTAACCCTAAAAACAACCATTCAGCCATTTGAAGGACAGGACAAAACGTCCTCACTGCCAAGGTTTAAACTTGTTCACCTTGGTCTTCCCCAGCTTCGACATACAAGTACACACAGACCTACACAGTCACACACTGGAGCATGTAAGAATACACTACCTCATATGCTTTTTCCTGCTGGTCTGCCCGTTCTGATACATAATACATTACAACTGAGACCAAACAGGCCTCCCGCTCACTCTCTCCCTCTCTCTCCCTCTGTCTCTCTGTCCTTCACATCACATTTTCACCTCCTTTCTTCATCTCCTACCACTCCCTGAACATTGTTGCTGCTCTCCCATCCTCCCCCTTCACCTCCCTGTGCCTCATCATCCTTCTCCATCTTGTTACGTGTTACTGTTGTTATGTGTTGTTAGGTCATTGCAGTAATTTATTCATTGATGTACACTGACTGGCCTTTCCCAAAATGACAGGACAGATGGTGGCAAGATGACAAGAGATGTAGGAAAAGACAGAAAAAACTAAGGAGAGGAGTGTTATCAATGATAGACGTGTGGGCTTATCTCTCCTGAGGTCTCAGCCTTTGTGTAAAAATAAAGTATTTAATGGAGAAATTTTCCTCAGATCTCAGCTGCTGGACAGTGCAAAGACTGAAATATGAATCAAACTGTTAGAGATAGGATTTTTAGGGAGGATAGCTGTGAAACGTTATAGAATGAAGTATTTATTATGTTCACTTGACTATGACATTCTCTGTTCTGTTCTTCTGACGAGAAGTAAATCTTTTCTTTTTATGTGATGTCTTTGTATCCTTTATGACCTTATTGTTTGAGGTTGCTTTTCTTTTTAATGTTGGATCTCTGATCACATCCTTGACCAAATATCTTCTTGCTTGGTAACTCAGTTTGGCGAGACGACTAGTGGTGTGAAGCATCCTGGTGATTCAACCTTCTTTCATTCCTGGTAGTATGCAAGCCTTTAGAAATGCCAGCACTTTGATCTACTCCATGACACAGTTGTATCACAGCAGTTTACGGAGAGATCCTTTTGCTTCATGGCTTGGTTTTTGTCCTGATTTGGAGTGTGGATTGTGAGACCTTTTTAATATAAACAGGTGTCCCACTTTCTAAACCATTGTGGCGGAGAAGAACACAACAGTGACAAGTCCAGTGGTGTGTGCCTTGACTCACAATGATGGTCAAACCGTCCACTGAAACTGTCTTTGTCAATCACAACCCAGCAATCACACACCAGCCAATCACAAACCAGTATTTTATGTGATCATGGTATATTGTTTCTTAATGGTTGCAGTTGTACAATAGTTGTAATGTGGTTGAGGGTGGTGTTTGTAGTAGATGATGGAAATGTTAGATGGCCATTACAGGCTATATTGTCCAATAACCAGCAGTTTGCCCAGTGAGCTGCCAAATTGTTTCCTGTCAGTGTGCGTACGAATGTGTGTCCGTGTGTGTCTGTGTGTGCGTGGATGATAGCCGTGCGATTTTGTGAAGCCAGCTGCTAGGTGTGTCTTCCCTCAGCTTTCCAACAGGAAGGATACCCAGACCCATTAGAGGGGAGAGGAGAGGAACCTAATTGACCGACAAGCGGACATCAGAGTTGACACACAGTGGTTTCCATCCTGAACCACTCACCCATCAGCCCTGCACTGGCGCACTATAGCAATGATCATCGTAAACACAAATTTCTCAGTGTGGTGCTTTGGCCTAGTTTAGGCAGGATTGGGAGTTGTTTTATTGTCACATATTCCAGCTGCCATCCAGCCCTCAACTGTACAGTATGTCCATTGCCAATCTCATCTTTGTTGGTTCATGTAATCAAGTTGGAGCTCATTTATTTTACATACTACACTGCTCACACTGCTCCTGCACAACCTGCTGCTTCGCTACAGCACCTCCTGATGGCTGAAGATATTTTAAAAGGCTACAGGGACTGCATCATGAATATTGTATAAACTGTAGTGATCAGAACATTTTAATTTTATGACCAGGTTTTGGATTTTGTGGAGTTCCTGATGTCATTACTGATTTATGACGCCCTCTCTCTCTCTGTCCCTCCTCCCTCTTTATCCCCCCCCTCCCCACCACCTTATTTCTATGACAGCTATTAATAATAAATGGCACTGACTGTGTAAAGTGCCAGTTGCTTGCATATCAGTGAACTGTCCCTTTTAGAAAGCTAATGTTGACAAATGACTTGGAGCATAAGGCATTTGAACACACTATTAACCTCTGAAATGTCATTGTTTTGTGTGTGTGTGTATCTGTGTGTGTGTGTGTGCAAGGGAATTTGCATGTGCGCTTGTGTTTGTGCAAATTTTAGAGCACGTACTAGTACCGTGTGTGTGTGTGTGTGTGTGCCTGTCTGTAAACTGTGTGGGGCTTTGTGGGCTGCTATTAACCTTGATTGACCTTCATTATGTTTTAGTCCTGTCATTGCCGACGCTTTTTTCTTGAAATGCCGCCACACATCAGAGATAATGTGAGATACAGACGCTCCTGCACATACACCAAAGCGAAGAAGTCACGCGTAGACACTCTCTCTATCTCCTGCTCTCTCACACACATACACACAATGTTTTTAATGGCTTCAGGGGACATCACTGTGACTTTCACTTATTTCTTGGAGACTTATTTTAACCTTATCCATAACTATTACTTGCCTAACCTTAACCCTTCCTCAAAACATGGCTTCACCTCGCCTCTGTATCTGACTCAGGAGTACTTTTATGTACACATATGTTACTGTGCAATAAGTCAAGCTGGCAGATAAGAGCAATAAGAGTAATTTGCTGCTCTCTGTCTAAGGATGAAGGGTCTAATTGGCTGCTTAACTACAGATTTTATTACCCCCTCAAACACACACACACACACACACACACATACACAGTGCCCTCGGGCAGCTTTTGTCTTTTGTCATTGTTAATGAATAGTACAGTGTTGAAGAGATAAAACTAAACTGGACTCATTAAATCGAGCCTGTGTGTTCAAGACCTTGTTTTCTATGTGAGTGAGTCAGAAAGAGAGAGAGAGGGTGTGAATGAGTGAGGGAAAAAAGCGTCTACAGGTTGCTGAGCTGCTTAATTACCTTGCCATGGAAAATCATGTTAGCACTGTAAGGGGCACTGGATTAAATGTCAGCGTATCCTGATGTATAATCAGAAAATGTGTGTGGATAAAGGTGTGTGTGTGTGTCCTTATTTATGTGTGTGAGTTTATGGATGCACTCTGTCAATTCTTTTAGTCCTCATCTCACACTTTCTCTCCTCCTGTCTCTTTGGGAGTCCTCCTCACTGCTCCATTTACTTTGCTACACAGACTGTGTGTGTGTGTGTGTGTGTGTGTTTCAGATCAATGTGTGGGTGTTATCTGTCTTGTTTTATTGTTCTGCAGTTGCTTATTAAACTCACTTGCGGCCTCCTCCTTCTTTTCCTCCCTCCTTTGAAGATATTTTCCTGTCCTTCTCCTTTGTATTGTTTCTTCCCCCTCACCTTCTGTTCACTGCGACTCTTCACCTCTTTTTGTTTCTAATTTGGATTCGCTCCCCTGTGAATTTGTCACTTGCTGTTGCAAAGATGTCACCAGTTAAAACACTATGCAGTTGTCAGCAGGTGGTCATTGATGTTTCATGATCATCCTATGTAATGCTGGACTCCTGTGGATTTATTTCTGTCTCATTCATATTGTAGTGATAAATAGTTTTGCTTGTAATAAACAGAAGAAAATTAAAAAGTAAATTTTCTTTTTGTTAAATAGCAACTGAGCTTTTTTCCCTCTTATGCTGGTAAAAGACCACATATCAGTGGACATGAGTGAGACTAATTAATCACATCTTCCCTCATTTTTGCTCCACAGCAATCTTAGTATGTAGTGGACATTATAGAGCTGGTCGGACCTAAATTTCATGATTTTGCTGATGCTTGAAGCCTCATAGGACAAACTTATGAACCACTTACAGTTTCTTTCTTTGCAGATTATTTGATATCTCTAAAGCAGCTGAGATTTACATTTAACACTGTTAAATTGCTGCATGGGGTGGTGCACTGTCAGCCAGTTTCTTTTAACTTCTCTCATTATTTCAGTCAGGTCAAAATAGGGTATTGTCAGAAATTGCTTGTTTCTGGTGTTAATATAATATCTGAGTTTCAGTGGATTTTAATCTGAAATTTTCTGTCATGAAGTGTTACATTTAATCTGTTTATTAATCTGTTTTTCCTGTGTGTTGGGTTTGTGTCCTGAGCTGCTTTTACTCTGAGGTCAGTTCCAGTCAGGATATGGCCCACACATTCACTGGTGTGTAATTGTTGGTTTGTGAACATCAGAGGATACGGTGTTATCCTTTGTGTGTGTGTGTGTGTGTGTCACAGAAGCAGAGGAAGCAGTGTACTGGAAAGAGGTTTAGTTTTAAACTGAGATTTGTGTGTTTATGTCTGTGAGTGTTATATATCATATGTGTGTAAATTTATGTATGTGTGTATGCACACTCTTATCGCCAGCGTCACACACAGGAACTGAACCAACAGAGGGCCGGAAGCCTTATCGCTCCAAACACCACCACAGTGTTTACACAGACAAGCAGACACACACACGCACACACACACACACACACACACACACACACACACACACACACACACACACACACACACACACACACACCTTTACCTTCCTTTCGGGTATATTCATTCAGCGTAATGAGGGGAAGCCCTGTGTGTATTGTATGGTGTCTGCGTGTGTGTGTGCATACATTGATGCAGCTGTATTGTCAACAATGTGAGGACAAGGCTGTGTAATAATCCTACATTGTATGTGGGCAGTTCATGCATGGAATTAGTTTAAGGTCAGATTCAGTGTTTGGACATATAATTGCAGCTTAGAGTAAAATTAGAAGGGTGACGCATGTGTTATTTTACATGTACATAAATATCTGGTGTGTTTGATTCCTGCTTTATTCCTGCTGTATTGTATGTGTAAAGATAACGGACTGGAGGAGAATAATTTTAATTGATGTATCAAGATTTGTTTAACTCTGTAGTGTTGAGATCAAAATATCAAGGTAGAAACTTGCCTAAAGATTCAAATGGATGTACTAAAGTCAATATAAGGATAAAAAACATTTTAACTGTGCCACGTTGAGAAAAGAGAGAGGTTGTTTACACACTGAATTTTGCACTTTCCCCAAAACACCCATCAGGAAAACATCCATGTGAACACAAACAGGCTCTTTAAACCAAACAAAAATCTGACGGTTCAGTTTGCGGACAACGTTTTTTTTTCTCCTTTATGTGCTGTTTTTGTGTTGCACCCAACTGGGGTTGAGGGTGCACACAATCCATCCTCTTTCCAGTCAGATATTGACCCATGCATGTGATCACTGTAGCCTATGGGTAGAACACGCTGTACAACAGGGGGCTGTTTCCACTGTGTAGCTGTGGCCTATAGTACTCTGAAAAGATCCTTAATAGTTAATGTACCTCACATACAACATGCAAAGCTGCACTTTTATTGATGTCATGATGTAACTGCTCTTTCTTTTAGATTTCCTGATCAGGCAGACAGACATTAGTATTGTCTGAGTCATATATTTTTGTAATTAAGCTTTCAAAACAAACAGTGTCGTTCCCTGCTTGTGATTGCTTTGTTATTTTGGAGACAGATTGCTCATCCATTAGGAGTTACTGTGTATAATTACGGTTATTCATAGGACTGGCTGCAAAATGAAACAGAGGGGGGAGCATTATCCACAGTGGGGACATAAAGTATTATAGATATGTTTACAGACGGCCTGTATTAAAAAGAAAAATAGCCAGACTGCTGTTCAGCATTGTGGGCTAGCAGTAGGTGAGTAAGTGTTTCAGACCCAACCAGATGTGTCATTACCCCAAATTACATTGTTTGTGTGTGTGTGTGTGTATACTATACTGCTGTGCACAAGCCTTAGAATAATACAAAGTCATATTATTGTGCAGAACATGTGCCATGACTGACATTATTATAGACTACACACCAACAAATGCAAACATATCCTTCTTGTTTTAGTGCCAGCCTTATTTATATCACTACAAATATTGTGACACATTATTAATCAGTTAGTTTGTATTGTTACACCTTTGCACCAGCCAGACTTTTTTTTTTCTTTTTATCTAAGTGAACATCTGTTATGTTCCAGCTTTTACCAGATGAGTTCACACAATGACGAATAAGCCTTTAGCACCAGCTAAATTGCTCTGTATTTTGCCGTATCGCAGAATTTTCAGTTTGTTTTCTGTGAGGACATTACTGCACTGTTGGGAAAGGATTTACTAGTGATGATCCCTGTATGAGTCAGACATACGGGGAATATCTGACATTAACTGTCTCCCATTTGGTAGAAGAAACTACAGACATGTCAGAAAATGTGGCCTATTAACACAAACATATTCCAGTCACTTTCATGGGGGCTATACATTGTTTGTTGGTATGGTTTCACTTAAGGGTATTGCTATTAATATGTAACACAACAAAAGAAGCTAGTTAGGCTATTTATCTTATATGAGCACCTTGGGATAATGTATCAACAAGTTGAGAAAATAACTTGTGCTGTTTCCTGTTCTTCCAATCTTGCTGACAATGTGTTAATGTGCCAGAAAAGCTGCCACACACCCAGGGCGTAGCTCCACAGGTGATTTTTAAATAATAAGAACAGCAAATGTGCATATGAGAGTGAAGTGGAAAAGGGGATTAAGGGAGGAATGTAAGAGGAAAGGAGGAGACACAGAGAGAGCCAAGCAGACGGAGGAGAGAGGGAGGGGGAGAGAGAGTTTCTCTGGCTTAAAGAAAATATTAGAACTCTTTATCAGACTGTTCGCACACACACACACACACACACACACACACACACACACACACACACACACACAAACAACAACAGATTCATGACTGACATGTCAGTTTACATGCACACGTGTACACAATGCTGCCTCTCATTTTAAAACTAATTTGAACTTTTCGAGCATCCGTATGACAGTTAAATAATTTCCTCCTGTCACCCTTTCTTCTGTATCGCTCTTCACGTCTCTCTCTTCTGAGCTGGGTAATTGAAAACACCCACTGTGCAAGGAGCTGTCAAAAGTGGGTGCAGCCATGCACACTTTCACGTGCAACCTAATCCAATTTGCACCTGGACAAACCAGCCACCTTTATACAGGGTAGAGTCCAAATAATTCAACCAGACTTCATAATCTGAAGTTACTTTTTTGTTAGATGATATGAAAATAAGGGAAGATATGACTGATTAGTTATTGTTATCTAAAGCTTACCATTTCATTTCGATCTCTGAACACCAAGCAACAGATGAGTGTTTATAGTGACTGACATGCTGTATGTTAGAGTAATACATCACCTGAAGCTTTAGTGGCTTTGTGAAGTGGTAAAACACCCTGGACCTCATACAGGCAATAACAACATGATTTCCACTTTGAACTCTCAGCTTTGGGGACTAAATGCAGCACCTGTAAAGCCATCAGTTGCTCAGTTGTTATCACAGATACTCTAACATTTGTAGTTCTTCATATAGAAGCAGAAACACAGAGTTTCTGAATTGTTTACAGTGGTTCATCCTGAATTATGCAAAATGTTAATGAAGCATTTCTCACTATGGTACTTTTTGGATGTGTTAGATTATATCAGTATGTGGATTGTATGGAAATATGACACAACTATGTTATTTTTAAGGTAAAGAGGAGGAGTATTTTGAATATAAGATATCAGTTTTTAAGCTGAGCTGTGAGAACACAGTGGCACCAAATTGAATTCCAAAAACAAGTTTTGTGAACAGCCTGGGCCTGAACTGTGATTGTTTTGAATTTGTAAGACACGAGTGAGCAGCAAAGCTTTCTTTTCTTGCTATCTGCAAAGTTGCAAATTCTCAAATTTGGCAGTCGAGACAGTTATATACAAATCAGAGCAAAGAGCAAAATCCTTTGGATTTGACATGCCTTGAAGTGTCATCCTGTTGACTCTGGCTTCTGTCAGGCTACTTCCCACTGTCACACAGAAGCTGTGGGTGTTACACTGATCCTAACCCATGTCTCAGACTGATGTTGTTCAATAAATACCTACACTGACTTGTGTCAGAAGAAATGCTTGAGGGAATCACAGAGGTAAATATACAGACTGCAGTGTATCGGTAAACCTTGTAGGACATATTTATTTTTCCTTTTTTTTCTGTCTTATGAAAACTGCCTTTGCATCTCCTCTTGCGCTCAGTTTCTCTCTCATGTTTTCTCCAGAGCTTTCTTCTCTGTAGACTTGTCTGCCTTCCCTACCTGTCAGTCCTCCTGTGGGACAGACACATGGATCACATGTCTCTGGCCCCACATCAGAGGAAATGAGCAGCAGACACAGGAGCAGACTGGAAGTAACTGGATCAGTCTCAGTAAAGTCATGGACAAGGTTTATGTGCAGCAGTGTAGTTCCCTTTAAAAACCGTGGTCTGCCATGGTTTACCTTTTGAAAACTTCTATTTATACATAGTTGCACTGTACAACTTTCAATTTTGTAAGTGTAATTCATTTGTGTTTCCTCTTTAAACATGCTCATAATGTAAAGATTCACTTCAGACTGCCTTTTACTACCAACACGGCGGCTGTGGCTCAGCTGGTAGAGTGGGTCGCCTTCGAATCGTAAGATTGTGGGTTCGATCCCCAGCTCCTCCTGTCCACATGTCGAAGTGTCCTTGGGCAAGACACTGAACCCTAAGTTGCTCCCAATGGTGGCTAGCGCCTTGCGTGGCAGCTCTGTAGCCATTGGTGTGTGAGTGTGTGTGTGAATGGGTGAATGAGTTGCGTTGTAAAGCGCTTTGGGACCTAGCTCAGGTCATGAAAGCGCTATATAAATGTACTCCATTTACCATTTACCATTAACACTAATGTTAATACCACCCTTCTCTCACATACTTATTAAAATGTCATCAGGTTTGCAGTTACAAATGTTACAGTACTAATTGTACCCGATATTGCATCTTAGTGTATTTATGTATTGCTGTATCAAACTGTGTTATATTGGATAACACTAACACTGCATTATATTGGATTTTTGCAGGATTTACTTTTATTATGTCGGTGACAGCAATTTCTAAACTGGCTGCACACAAAATCTGGATTTTGTTTAAAAATACCCTTTTATATTTAAGCTCTTTCTTTCTTTCTTTCTTTCTTTCTTTCTTTCTTTCTTTCTTTCTTTCTTTCTTTCTTTCTTTCTTTCTTTTCAGGTCCATCTTAGTGTCTCCATCATTTCTTACTTGTTATAGTTGGAGCAGTGAATGCAAGAAGAGAAAGTGAGGCTCAAAGGTGTTAAGTGGGAAAGTT